>AWWV01011911.1:0-36406 GCA_001974805.1 Corchorus capsularis | reverse complement strand
TCTGGCGAAGGCACCGCGGCGGCACCACCATCGGAGCGATTTCCGGCAAGGTAGAGGCGACGGCGCACGGCGTTAGGCAAGGCGGTGCGATTTCCGGTGGGAAGAACGGCGGAAGGTAAGAGAATTAGGGTTTCGATTTTGTTTTTTCTGATTTAAGGTTATATATATAGGTATGACGTATGTACGTGTTTATTAGGTTATTTAGGGTTTCATTTTAGTTAATTGTTCGATTAGACCCCTGAAAGCTTTACTTTTATGTCGATTAAGGGTCTGTTTCCGTTTCGTTCTTCAAATTGGTTTTGTTTTAGGTCGATTAAGTCCGAAAATTAACTGATTTGCTCTTTTAAAGACACAAAGTTTGCTCCGTTTACAAAATAGTTTCTGTTTATTTTCAGATTGGTCCTTTAGCCTTTAATGCTTTTTAATTTAGTCCTCACCTGATTTGTTTTGAGGATTTAGTATTATTTGATTTAAATAAATAGAAAAGAAATGATTTTTTTCTTTCTTTTAAAAAAAAGATAAATAGAAATAGTAATAAACATATATGTGTAAGTTGAATGGATTTACATAATAAGTGATTTTGTTTTTAAATTAACGTTAGATAGACTTAAATAATTTTTTAAAAAAAATTGGGTAAAGCTAGTGTAGTCTAATTTGTTAGTTAAGTTTAGAATATAACAAAGTATCCTCTTTTATTAGTAAATTTAGCTTCGATGTAAATTAGGGTTTGCAATTTTGGATTAAAACTTAAAAAGCCTTAAAGTTTAGAATTTACTAATAGTAAGGTTGAATTTGTATTTAGATAGGAAATTGGGCCTCAAATTACTTTGGGCCTTCTCCAAATAACCACTTGATTGGCCTTGTCATGGTATTGGATTCTAGTTTATTTGGGTCTCGTTCAATTATTTTCGCTTTTAATTGGGCCTTATTCCTTTCTTTTGGATCTTTGAGTCTGGGCTTGTAACTAAATAGGCTACATGTGCATCCATGTCTATTTTCCTTAAATATTGCTGATATCCTGTTCATTCGGCTAAAAGTGAAAGGACTCCGATGATGGAATAACTGGTCGAAATATCGGCAGCATTGTCTATTTTAGTCCGGATTTCCTAGGCTTGAGGCATTTATTTGGGGGTCTTACCAATCAAGTGGAAGGTGCCCAAATGATGCCTCTCGTATAACCACCCGGTAAATAGCTTTTAAACTGGAATACATACATCATATGCATTCATGCATCAAGGGCAAACCAGTAATCAAGCAAAAAATGATGATTAAAGAAGTAAAAGGGAAAGTAAAAAGGATTAATGGAGTAATTAGTCAATCAGTAATTAAAAGGAGTAAGGAAGTAAAAGTAGTAAATCAGTAAAGCAGTAATTAGGAGTCAAAGTGAAAAGAAAAAGAAGTAATCAGTCAATTGGTAATTAATCAGTAAATTGATAACTAAGAGAAGAAGTAAAAGTAGCAATCAGTAAGTAAGGGTCAAAGTAAAAGGGTAAGTCAGTAATTAAGAGTCAAGGTAGAAAAATTAATCAGTAAATTGATAATTAAGAGTCAAGGTAATAGTAATCAGTAAATTAGTAATTAAGTAAAAGGAGATTAATCAGTAAATTGATAATTCAGAGTCAAAGTGACAGTAATCAGTAAACCAGTAATTAAGTAAAAGGAAATTAATCAGAGTTAAGGTAATAGTAATCAGCAAATAGGTAAAAGATAGTAATTAGTAAATTGAAGGGTCAAGGTAAGAGATTGATCAGTAAAATTAGTAATTAAAGAGTCAAAGTAAAACAAAGTAATCAGAAAAAGAGAGTAATCAGTAAAGGGTAAAATGGTAAAAATGGGAATTAAACCCAAAGAGTAAAGTGACAAATGGTGATTCAAAGAATGAAAATAGTAATTAAGTTCAAGAGGGTAAAATAGTAATCAGTAAAGAGGAGAAAGTAAGGAATAATCAGTAAAAGTAAAAAAATGGCAAAGAGTAGTAAAAAGTAACCGGGTAATATTAATCAGTAAAAAGGTAAAATGGTAAAGAGCAAATAGTAATCAGTAAGAGCAAAATGGTAATTAGCAAGGAGTAATCAGTAAAGGGTAAAAGGTGATCAGTAATTCAAAGAGTAAAATGGTATAGAAAAAGAAGAGTAAAAATGGTAATAATTCAGAAGAGGGTAATTAGTAAAAATAATAGTAAATGAAGAGGAGAAGAAAGCATGTTAGTTAATGATTTAGTCAAATGGGCATGAATATGTTGAAAGACAGAAAACAACCAAATATGGAAACCTATAGTTAAGTCTGGACTAGTCAGTGCCATCTTTTGACGGGCGTCGTGGGGGTGCTAATCCTTCCCCACGCGTACCCGACTCCCGAACCTTCAGGACTCTGGTTAGAGGACCGTTTATTAGGTTTAGTGTTACCTTCACCAAGCTTAGGTTAGCATTAGCCTTAATAATCTGATAGGTGGCTAATCACACCTAGGTTAAAAAAAGATTAGTGGCGACTCCCTTAGTTTTTAGTTTTCTCTTAAGTCGTTAAACGGTAGGGTTCGTACCCCGGACCCGGACGTTGCGACAGCTGCAAACCCAACAATCCAACTTCCTGCTTCATCCCGTATCAAACCGCCTGCTCCAGCTACACCGGGATTTCCGCAAGATGCCCCATCTGTATTGAGCTTAACCACTTGAGCAGATGGCGGCAACCAACAAATATTTCGTATAGAGACATTCGAACAAACAGGCTCTTTTCGCGCTGCACACACTTCCCCAGCAGTAAAGAGGATATTATGGAGAAATTCCACATGATCTATCTCAATTTCACCCTCTTCAAAAATCAACTTACACCTTCTAGTCCGAATCCTCCAAATGGCAGTAGCAAACTGAATTACATACCGTAAGTCATGAGACTTGTCATCAAGATTTTGGGAAATCCATTCCTCCAAAGCAGAGTTAAAAAATACTTGCCAATCTTGTACAGCAATTAATTTCTCCCAAACCCCTTTGGCCTCCTTGCAATCCCTTAAAACATGTAAAACATCCTCAAAAGGATCACCACAAAGGGAGCAAGAGGAATTAACATCCAAACCCCATGATGCTTGCAGCGAATTTGTAACCAGCCGACCTCTCCAAGAAAGCCAAATAAAATACAGCCACCTAGATAACCAACGAAGATCCCCTATTAAGTCTACATCATTCTCTGCAAGAATCTTTAAGTAAGCTGATCTTGTAGTATACTTACTGTTTGCAGTATGAGGCCAAAAATAGGAATCTTTGGCACTTCAAACTCGTGGCAAAGGGTAGCCAAGAATATTCATAACAATCTCTGATCGGATCAAAATTATGCATCTTTTTATGGTCATTTTCCTATGTTTTTTGGGTATCTTATGCTTGATTATGCCTTATAATTGGTATATTTGTGTTTATAGGTGTTAAACTGAAGAAAAGTGCAAAATCACCAATTTTGTATCTTTTTGGAGCCTTTTTGGATGATTATTTACACAAATATTTTCCAAGGATATTTTGGATGGAGAATGGAGCCAATATGTTCATGATTGAAGAGCTTGAAGATTCAATTTTATCATCATAAGATTGATTTTCAAGAGTTAGAAGCAAAGGAGCAAAGTTGAATTTCAAGGCAAGAAAACATGTCAAGAAGTGTCATAGCACTAGAGTACATGGGTCGCGAGGCAAACCACATGGGGCGCCAAGCATAGCACATGGGCGCCCAGCGCTAGTCGGGACATGCCACCAGTAACCACATGGGAGCAGGCGACCTGGGGCCTGAGAGCAACGCTCTGGGCGCACAAGCCATCTACATGGGCGCCCAGGGGGAGTCGGGGTTCAGCCATGCGCGCGCTAAGCATGCCATCATGCGTGTCTTCACCTTGAAGCCTCTTCACTTGTTTCTAGATTTGGCGACCTTTCTGTATTTTGGCCATAACTTTTGATCCAGAGCTTCATTTGAGGCTTATAAGTGGCCGTTGGAAAGCTAACTCCAAGATCTACAACTTTCGTCTTTTGGTCGAAGCCCAGTTTTTCCATTTTCGTGGACGAAAATGCCCCTGAAGTCAGCGGACAGAAATTGTCCTGGGCCTGTTTTGCGGGATTGATCCAATTAAGCCCAAATTCTTATTTGGACTAGCTTGAAGAATTGGAGAGCAGCCCAGCACGTCCTTAGGGTTTGTTTAGCTCTAAATTAACCCTAAGCCACCCTCTATAAATACCCTCTTAAGTCCAAAACCCTAACACAACATAGAAAATCATCTTTTCTCAACCCTAGCTCTAAAATTTGCGATAGGAAGAGGAGAGGCAGCCGCCAGCCTCAAGCATTGTAAGTCTCTCAACAATTCATGAGTAGCTAAATCTTTTATACTTCTTTTCCTTAGGTACTTTTGATCAATGAATTATTTGTGAGACTTTTGTTCTTAATAATTTGAGCTTTTTTCCGTTTGAATACGTTTCTTATCTCTATGCTTCATCTTATGTGTTCATACTTTGATTGATTTGGTGCGCAACATATCTTGAGATTTATGAATGCTATAGTTAGATTCAAGTAGCTTGAGTCAAGCTAAAGTTGGTCCAAGTAACAATTGTAATTCTAGGATCCTAGGTTCAATGGGATATCAAACCTTGTTGAAATCTTTAGGCCGAGATGGAAATTGACGTAGGCAAGTTTGGTATTGATTTATCATGCATGTGGATTAATAAAACTTAATGCTTGTTATATGAAGGGCTGAAATCATAGATTATAACATTTGAGGTTAATTGTCAGCGAGATTCGGGTTAATCTTATTAGCATGTTGGAATTAGCATCACGTCTGTTCCTATACCAATTATTCAAATGGAGTTGTTTAAGATGTTAAGAGGATTACTTTGTTTCAATGAAAGTTGATGTCTACGTCTTAGGCTATATACCGATTTGGAGTAATGTATGATTCTTAATTGATTGCAATCTAAGCCAAATTTATGTTTAGTGTCCATGATCCATGATTCACTTGATCAAAGTAGTTACCTAAAGGAGAAGAAGTATGTTTTCATTCATTGTTTTTACTAAACTTTCTTTTAAATCTTTAGTTTAGATTTCTTTTAATTGTTTTCTAGTTTAATTACTCTATTTTGAAAAACCCCAAAAATATCTTTTCTAGGTTAGAATTTCTTCTGTAAGATTTAACTTTGATTCGTACCTTCCCTGTGGATTCGACCCCTACTTGCCCTAGCTAAGTAGTTATTATCTATTTGTTATTGGTTTGTGGGGAATTTATCTTGTGATTTGTTCAACGACCGGTCAGACTCCAAAGGCACTTGAACAAAGAGCAGCTCAGAATTCCATAATCCATTTGCCAACATAAACTCATTCACTCGGGTTTCTCTATTCACATAAGCTGGGATTTCCTCGAAAGTACTCACAATTGGCTTGTCTAACCAAATATCCGTTCAAAAATGCACATCCATGCCATCTCCAACACGCCATTTAAGGCCTGCAGCAAGTTCTTTTAAAGCTCCAAACAGACCACGCCATGAATAAGACCAATTTGGTCGAGAAGCATGAGAATTTACAAAGCCTACAACATCATCAGGAATGCCATACTTTGATTTTAACATCTTCACCCACAAACTATTCGGCTCCGAAATGAATCTTCAGGCTGTCTTTTGTAACAAAACTCTATTATGAACTTCCATGCTTCGTAAGCCCAAGCCACCATATCTCTTAGGCTTACAAACCTCTTCCCACCTAACAACATGTAGAGTCCTTTTATCTTCATTTCCACCCCAAAGAAACCGACGATTCAAACTATTTATCCTGCCAATAATTCCTTTCGGTAATTTTAAAGTAAGCATTGAATAAGTCGGGATCGACGAAGTAACCGAACTCACGAGCGTAGCTCTCCCCGCCATACTCAGAAACTTTGACTTCCAACCATTAAGGCGAGCGTTAACCTTGTCCACAAGTTTCTAAAGGTTCCTTTAACCACACGTCCATGGATCAAAGGTACACCAAGGTACTTCCCCAAGTCCTTGGACAAGGTAATACCCAAAATATCAGCCACCTTCAAAGCATTTCTACTTGACCCATGGGGAGAAATGAATAACTTCGATTTATCAAGACTAACTTTCGCACCTGAAGCATTACAAAAGTTGTCTAGAACAGTTCTTATAATCTTTGTCTGCGACTCTGTTGCTCTACCAAATAAGAATAAATCATCAGTAAAAAAGAGGTGAGAAATCGGAGGACCACCCTTACCCAAAACAATTGGTTTCCACGACCCCTGTAACCTCCTTCACAATCAAATGGCCAAGTCGCTCCATGCACAAATCAAACAAGTAAGGGGACAAAGGATCCCCTTGTCGAAGACCACGCCCCGGATGAAAGGGCTCAGTTTGTTCCCCATTCCAAAGCACAGACATGAATGTACTAGTCACAAAAAACATAATTAACTCAATCCAATTTTGAGGGAAGCGAAATGCCTCTAAAGTCTCTCGCAAGAAATCCCAGTTAACACGGTCATAAGCCTTTTCTAAATCAATTTTAATTGCCATCAAACCATTTTTGCCTCTAGACTTTTTAATAGAATGAATCAACTCCTGAGCAACAAAAATATTATCTGCTGCTTGCCGGCCCGGAATGAAACTCGATTGAAGAGGACCAACCAAATTTCCCAATAGCGACCGCAATCTATTAACTAACACTTTTGTAATCACCTTATAAGCAACAGTGCATAAGCTTATGGGACGAAACTGCTTCATGTATTCACGATTGCCAACTTTAGGAATTAAAGCAATGAGAGTCTGATTCAACTTCAAATTAAAATGACCATTCCTAAAAGCAGATTGAAATAAAGTAATCAAATCATGCCCAACAGTTTGCCAACATTCCTGATAAAATCCAGCTTGAAATCCATCAATTCCCGGTGCTTTCCAAGGCTTCATTTCGAAAAGAGCAAACCTCACTTCACTAGCCGAAATATCTCTGCTCAAAAACTGACTATCCACATCCGAAATTCTAGGCTGATCAATCGGCCCCAAAGACACTCGATCCCAAGTACCAGCTGCATAAAGCCCATGATAAAAGTGTACCACCATGTCCTTAAGTGAGTCTTGCTCCAAGACCCATTCCCTGTTATCATCCCGCAGCATTGCAATTCTATTTCGTCTCCGTCGACAAATAGTAGACAAGTGAAAAAATCGAGTATTCCTCTCCCCATGTTAAATCCACTGAACTCTCGACTTTTGGGCCCAAAAGATCTCTTCTTGTTCTAAAATTTGATTGTATTCACCAATCAACTCTTCCTCTAGCTTCTCAAGTTGATGTAAACGTTGAAGAGCCAATGACCTTTGAAGGCCACATATTTTTGCTCTCAATTTCTTTTTCCGTTCAAAAAGATTACCAAAATCCTTTTTATTCCAACTACGCAAAGCCTCTGCCATTTGCTCAGTTTTAACATACACATTACCATTCAATTTTTCCCATAAATGATCTACTAACAGTTTACAACCCTCACGCGTAAGCCACATAGCTTGAAAGCGAAAAGGACGTTTCGAACTATCCAAGCCACCTAAGGTTCACACTGCAACCAAATAGGGCAATGATCCGAGTGTATACGAGGGAGATGTTTAACCATAGCATCTGGGAATAAAAGTCTCCACTCCGAGCTAGCTAACACCCTGTAAAGCCTCTCTTGGATACGAGCTAGGCCTTTTCTTTTATTGCACCACGTAAAACTAAGCCTCGAAAACCCCAAATCAATGAGACCACAAGATAAAATCATCTCATTAAATGACATAAATCTCCCAATCGAAGGCGCCACACCACCTAATTTCTCACTACTACTAGAGACATCATTGAAGTCACCCATTACCACCCAAGGAATATCTACTGTAGTAGCAAAATCTTCCAACATTGACCAGAGTCGACGCCGGGTTTCAAGAATCGGGCTAGCATAAACAACCGTCAAGAGAAATTTTAGAGAATCAGGCCTTTGAACTAAAGCATGAACCGTTTGAGAAGAAGAGAAAATAACCTCGACATCTACAATAGATTCTTCCCAACATAGCCAAATGCCTCCTGCAAAACCTTCAGGATCAGCTACATGAAATTTAGGCATTTTTAAACTACAGAGTACTTTATTAGCAGTAGCGCCGGAAATTCTTGGTTCGACCACCGCCATAATAGATGGTTTATATGTCTGTATCATATCTATAGCATGCCGACGAAATTTCTTATTGCATGCACCTCTACTATTCCATAAGATGAAATCCATTGTGTCTGTATCATATCTATAGCATGCCGACGAAATTTCTTATTGCATGCACATCTACTATTTCATAAGATGAAATTCATTGAGAAACATGATCAAATCCTAGGCAAGCAGTCTCCCCAGATTGAGATCGACCCAAAACAGCATCCGGAAAACCATCCTTCTGCTGTTGTACAACCTCAATTCCCATGATAACATCTTGATATTGAGTCTCACCAACAATTGCCCCACAATCCGAACCATCTGGTGGGTTACGAGATCTCACCTCAAAACTTGACTCACCATGCAAAATAGTAGGAGAATTAATCAAACCATCCTCTTCCATATCTACATTATCAACATCAATTGAGTCACCCTTTTGCCGCCCCATTTTCTCAACAATCAAGTTCACAAGCCTCTGAGCCGGAACAACATTCACCATCTTCGACTTCCCAGATTTATTAGACACTAGACTCTCTTTAACAACATTCCTTTGTTTCTCATTATTATTATTATTCAAACTTGGCCCTCCAACTGATTTTCCCCTTACCCCACCTTGGGCCGAACTCAAGCCATTTCTAGCTTCTCCAAGTACCTTATTGGGCTTTTTGACACCTTGAGCCCATGCCACAATATAAGCTTCCCTTTCATCTAATTCTCACCCCCTATCGCCAAATTCAAATCAGTTTCCTCAGTAGACAACGCCGCAAAACGCGAGCCCCCCATAATCTCATCTCCCTGATTTTTAGCTGGACGAGGGTTATGGTTATCCCTTTGATTTCGGCGAGAACGACGTGATTGTGCAATCATCTAAGGGCCGTAATCCCCTGTACGCTCCCTAACAGTCTGCTGCTGTGCACCTGCTCCAGCACCCTCCGCCTCCATCGTCTGTTATCCTCCTTGCTCAGTCATTGGAACCTTATTGGACTCATCTACCTTAGGGTAGAAAACACACGGACCGTGAATCCCAGCTCGCCCAAATCGGAAGCAAATAAGCTTCAACCCCTCATATTCAACCGAAAGCCACTGATCATCAAAGATAACTTTCGGGATTAATGGCTTACTAAAATCAACCTCCACACAGACTCTTGCAAATCTCCCCCTCGAGGCCATTCTAGTATTATAATCAGCCTTGATGGCTTTACCCACTGTATTCCCTAACGCCATTAAAATCCTTGGATGATAACTCCCAATTTGCAATGCAGGAAACCGAACCCAAACATTAGTGGATTCAATAGTGGCTGTAGCAGGATTAAAATTTGGTTGTCATCGTCTCATAGTGTTGCGCCAAGGGCTTATCATGGTCTTGAAGAGCACAATGGAGCTAATGGAGATCATGTCTCGGATAAACATGGAGATGTCTCGGACATTCAAGAAGCTGCTACGGTTGATCCCGGATTGAAAGGAAGCATGGAGGAGCATGGAGATGAAGGGATCGCATATGACCGCTCATTGGATGGAGCCATTGCATAAGACCAGCCATTGCATGGAGTAACCGCACAAGACCGGACACATGGCCGGGCACATGACCGGCCATCGTATGGGACAATTGCACAAGCCGGGCACAACCGGCCATTTGATCCTTTAGCCATTCCACTAGGTCCTATGACAAGGGCTCGGGCTAAAAGGTTCAAGGAAGCTTTATTGGGCTTGGTACGAACTCATCTTGGAGGTTTGAAGTCCATTGAAGATCAATTGGAGAGCATTGAAGACATCAAGCCATGGAATATTCCCAACGATTCCAAGCCATGCACCTTGCTTGAAATTGTTGAGCATTAGGGCTTACATTGTGTAATTCGGCCAATTGGGCCTTTATTCTATCTTAGATTAGTTAATTAAATAGTTTAGAAGACATTGGATTGGGCCTTTTTTTTTTTTGGCCAAAAGGTTGGGCCTTGTTTGACTAAGTCCAATCCTTGCTTAATTATGTAATGTTATTTACTTTTCCTAGTAGGACAAGGAGTAGGCAATTTCCTTGATCCTTCCTTTATGTTTATGCCGCCCTTAAGGCTTTAGGATTAGGGAGAGGTGCGTCCCCTACTACTATATAAAGGGACCAACCCCCTCTTGTAAACACAAGTCAAGTTATCAATAAAATTGAGAGGTTTATTCACCCCAAATCGATTATTTGGCTTCTTTGTTCTTATTTGAGCAAACTTAGGGTTCTTCAATCTTGTAGAGTCCTAGCAAACAATTAGGTAGTGATTGCTTAATTGTTTGTGAATCTTGTGATCCTAAGAGTTCAATTGCAGGTCTAATTGGATACTTAGGGCGACGAACGAAGAGGTTAAGCTTTGTGAAGATTGTTCAATCGATTCATCAAGGAGTGGAGGAACTTCAAGTCAACTTTGGTGGCTATTCAAGGGGTAGATTTGAATCTAACACAACTAGATTCGATATCACATAGTCAGATAATGACCAAAAATTGACCATGGTCCTTCATCTACGACAAACTTCAAATCTTCCTTAGTAGAGAACTTGGCCAAATAGAAGCCAGACCCCAAATCTATAAGCTCCCAATCCCCTTTCGGCTTCCAAAGCTTCTCCAAACGATCCGCCAAAACATTGTAGGAGATGGATTTCCCCATCAATTTCACAATTAAGCAATCTTCCCATTGCCTCCTGATATGAGCCTTAAACCTATCCGAAAGAGATATCGAAGGCCAACCATCTCTCTTTGTTACATGAATAAGCCCTTCATCTGACTCCAAAGATCCCAACTCATCATACCTATCCATGGCTGGAACCCTAGAACCCATCATCGCATCTCGAAACGAGGCTTTAGCAATAGCCTGACCCTCTTCCGAACCCCATGTGCCTTGACCTTCTTAGTGCTGCGTTCCAACTGATCTTCTTCCTCTCTCGCTCTCTCCTTCTCGCTATCCATCCCCAATCGACCTTTTTTTTTTCATTATTTTCTTATCCCTTAGTTGGGTCCAGTGGGCTTTAGTTTTATTGTATGTATTTTATGTATTTTATTATTTTATTGTATTGTACATGGGTTGTAGGCCTTTGGGGGTAATTATTGGTTATTGGTTTTAATAATATCCAAATCTATAGATATTATTAGAACCTAAATTACTTATTGGTTTGTTATTTATTGTTATTGGACTTTTTTTACATTTTAGGGGTAATTAATTATTAATATTCTTAATTCAAAACAAAAGTATTAATATTCTTTGTTACAATTATAAAGTTTATATTACAAATATTTTACATAATATATATATATATATATATTAAGGATATTTTACATGATATATACTATTAGCGATCCGGATATTTTATTAAAACGTACCGCGATCCCAAATATCGTACCAAAGAGGTATACCCCCTTCGTACCATCGAACCCTCACCTTAGGTTCCGCGTTCCGGTTCGCGTTCCACGTACCAGGACATACCCCGATCCAGGTAACGTTGCCATTTTCTCCTCTAACAGCTCCGTTAAAAGTTCTTTTAATAAAAACTTAAAGTACAAAAAATTTTGTAACAAAAAAAAGTACGAAAAATTGAAGTAATTTATTTTTTAAATAATTTGTAAATTATATACATAGAAAATAAATATACAATAGATATTTATTTTTAAAATAAATTATATATATTATTTAAAAAATAAGTAATAGATATTTATTTTTTAAAAAAATTATTTTAAAAAATATATTTCAAAAATATTTTATTAGATTATATTTAAAAATAAATAATTTAAAAAGACACGTGTTAACTTACCCAAAGTACTCAGTTGGAGGTAACCCAATCCAAGTTGCACCCTTAGTTTAATGAGCGTCAAATTTATATTTTTGAATTAGTTTGATAGTCAAAATAAAATAGATATACTATCTATATCTATTCTATACTAATTATAATGTGATAATCTAAGTTTGTCTCATGGGTTGACTCGGAGACAAACCTAGTTTTTAAAAAAATACAAAACAAAATAAAAACTATCCATCTTAAATGAAACTACCCATTAAATGATAAATATAATATTTAAATTTTATTTATATCATTTAAAAAAAACTATCCATTTAAAAAAAACTGTCAAAAACTATCTTAAAATTATTTTACTTCTATATATACTCATATAGTGAGTGTTCTGTGTCTTATTAAATTAAATTTAAATAAATAAAATAAAGTATAGAAAACGTTGTTTGGATTAATATGTCTTTGGTTATTGTAATAGCTAATAGTTAATATGTCTTTGGTTTCACCAAAAAAAAAAGGAAAACGTTGTTTGGATTTTGGAATGACACAGAAAATCATAACACCCAAACATAAAAGGCTCTCAAGGTTAAATCTAGGCCGAGTAATAAAGTTAAACAAGAAATGGGCTTTACAAAATAATTGGAATATGCAAACATGGGCTTTATAGTAACTGAAATATTGGGCTAGTGTAAGGGCCCATTTGTTGTTCAGTTAAAAACCCAACAAAGTGTATTGGATTTGGACCGTATCAAGGATTTTTTTTTAGTTGAGATTGATACAAATAAATTACTCCCTTAAAAAGCTATTTGTTGAAACTTGAAAGGGTTTAATCTTTCACATCCTCGACCAAAAAAGGATTAGTCTCATGTCAATACAATCTTGTCAACCTATCAAAAAGAAAAGGAAAAGATTTCAACATTATACTACTAAACTACTCGGTTATTGGCAAGTTGGCAACTATTTTATGTTTAATCAATGGCATTTTGTAGTAATATACATATTTTTTTCCTCTCTTCTTTTGATCTCGTTTCTTCCTACAAACACTAATTTGAGCATCGGTAAATCTATATTGAACCAATGTTCAGCCTCTCCTAACATGTTTCTATCCTCTTTTTTCAAGTTTTGCCCTCAGCCCAACTACGACACAAACAAATCCTAAAAAGAATATGAATTGTGATTCGTAGATGTAGCTCTATAAAATATTTAACGAATCCTTAAGAGTGTGTTTGGTTAAGGAAATTTAAAATTTCAAAGAATTTTGAAAAGAAAGATTTTTTTTAAATCTATCAATTCAAAAAGCTAGCAATTAGAATTACATAGTTTGGATGCAAAATTTTTAAAAAGAAATTGTAAATAGTTTGAAAATTTTAATGAAAATATAAACCTTAATTATAAAAAATAATCTTACAAATAAAAAATATTCAATATGGATATCATTAGATTTGTAAAATTGTATAGATATTAATAATAATATATGTGAGTGAAAATATACAATTTAAAAAAAATTATCATAAAAGTTTTAAAAAATAAAATTGCATGAAAAAAAAGTAAATAAATATGGGTGATTAAGTTATAAAACACGAGGATTTTAGAAAAAAACACCATACATGAAGGATTTTGAGAAGAGGTTTTGAACCCTCCAAAAATCACTCTTCAAATTCTTAGGAATTCTAAAAATCCAATTTTTTTTTACAAACAAGAATTTTTAATTTTAGCCTTTTAAAAGTTCCTTTCCAAATGAAAGTGCTCCTTCAGAACCCTCATCCAAACACACTCTAAATGATTCTAAATTATGATTAATTAATTAATTGTGGTATTGTATTCCCAAAAAAAAGATTAGGAGATACGAGGAAAAATGGATGAAATAAACTCTCTAATTACTAATTAGCAAGACATAATGGAAATAAATAAGATTAATGAAAAATAAAGTTATATTATAACCCCCCAAAAGGTAAAGACAAAAATTTCTTGATAAAGCAACAAAAATAAAATTCTTAAGCCAAAATTTGGCTTTGCTTTTTAGCAACATCCCCTTCCGGCTTTAAGAGCCACCGATTGAGACGATCATATGCTCTCCTTACCTGCAAGAAAACAAGTAAAATCAAAACAAAAATTACACTCATTGGCATTGCATTATTTACCAATAAAAGAGAGATAAACAAAAAAGGGAAAGGGTCAAGAAAAAATTGGCTTACCTGCTCCTCCCAATCCGTTCTATACACAATGATAGAAAGAATGACAGTTTGTAACAATACTCCACTAAGCAATCCAACCCATAATCCCTAGCAAAATAAATAAACAAATAAATAAATAACTTCAACCAAAAAAAAAAAAACAGCGTGCCCTGTCTTCTTTTTTTTTCAATTGAATCTTATTTCCCACAGATGAATAAAAAAAATCTTACCTGAACTTGAAAGTTGAGAACATAACCGAGCACAATTCCAACTGGTAGCCCTACTCCATAATAACTTCCCAAGTTCACAAATGCAACTATGCCTTGTAAACCAGCACCACAGGCTACACCTGAAATAAACCAACAATTTTGAGGTTTTAGAGACAATATTTCAATCCTTCTGCATTTTTTTTTTACTAGGAACTAATGTATAGGAAAAAATTAAGCCTTAATTATACCTGATAAAACCGGCTGAACACTATTAAGCAAAATTGAAAAGGCGAGAAGGGTTGAGAGGTTTGATACAGCTGCTGCAACTCGCTCATCATCGGTGAAGAAGTATGAAAGTTGATGTCCGAATATTAAACAAATAGTGAAGAAGAACACTCCAAATACTGTTGAAGTAGCAAGGATTGTTTTTATTGAAAACTTCACTGCCGCAGCATCTCCTCTTCCCAATTCATTCGCAACGCGAACACTGAACAATTTTAGGCATCATTAGTAAGAAAATAATGTCCAAAATGCATCCGAACATTTGGCTCAATGCTCAAACATCAATAAAGGGAATGTGGAGATATTCGGAATCATATAGAACATTACATTGCTGCACCAAGGAAGCCAAGGCAGATCATGAATTCCCATCCATTCATATTTGCACTGCAGCAATGAGTTATTATTAGTTTTGAATCAAGTAATTGTACATAATTATGCACCAAAAAAAGGTTTGAAAGTACAAAAGCAAACATACCAGATTGAGAAAGCATCAATGGCAATGGCTGCATTTTTCATATATCCAGCCAGCAAGACAAGAATGGCATTGTACCACAATTCTAAGCTGTTAATCACAAATTGAATAATATTCTTAAATATTGCCCTTTTAACGTTTTGATGAAAATATTGCAAAAATGATAAGCAAAGGGATTTTATAAAATTACCAAACCATGAGGCCAGACGCTACGGAGAGCCTAAGAACTGGCACTAGCTCATAAAAGGCGGCTACAGAGAAGCCTTTCCATGTATCAGGGCACCATCCTCCAAAGATATAGATGAATTCGCCGATAACCATAAGCCAACTGGATATATTCAAGGCTGCCATAGCCCCATCAACTCCCCAATCAAGTTTGTAAACCATGATCCAAGAAATGAGTATATGGAAAACAAATGAGACACTACTTAGCCACCCAACAATCAAGTTCTTGAGCTGTGATTGGAGATACATTTGGATGGTCAAGCTAAACACCATGTTATAAACCATGGGAATAAACCATAAAGAGATTCTTCCAGCTGCATTCGCAATCTCCTCATCCTGGCCTAGTAGTTTTAAGAGTGGCGTCGCAAAAATAAATAACGGTAGTAGTACTGTCGCGGTGACTCCATCAACAATCCATGATCGTTGCAGGTAAATTCCCATCATATGGTAGTGTTTTGCCCCAAATGCTTGCCCACATAGGGTCTCGGTTGCACTTGACATACCAATCTTTTTACATCAACAAACATATGAATATGAGACAAATGAATGTAATTATATACTTAAATAATTCAAAAATATGTCCTAAACCGACAATCGATGTGAGAATTATGAGAAGGAGAGCTTACCAATATACCATTGACGAAGCGAAGAAGAATGCTCTGAATGAGGGCATAAGTGGCTAGTTCAACTTCATTAATGTGACCAAGAAATGACTGTGTTATAACAATCATTCCAAAAGCAGTAACCCTAGCCAACATGGAAGGGAAAGCAACCCTCCATATTTTCTTTGATTCAATCCAAACTTTGGTTTTTAGATTACTCTTGTCTTCTTCATGCCTTGCAAGAAACCTTTCTTCCAAATTGTTATCCATGATAGCTCTGCAAAAAAGAAGGGGAATAGAAAGAAAATATTAATGCAAAAAGTGTTGGGTTTGGGTAAGGGCCCAAATTTATACCATCACTCAATTAATAATGGTTTGGTTGGTAGTGGATTGCCACTTGGTAGTTACAGCCTGTTTGTTCATTCATGGCAAATAAAGTTCAGTCAAAATAAATGTACATAACGAAGCAGGCCCCAGGAATTTGTTTCACAATAATAATGAAAAATGAAACATCCTTTTCAAAGAAACCCCGAAAAGATAATTAAAAATTAAAATTATGATAAAATTGTGGCCACAAGTCTTACCAAACTTTTTCACCCCAATGCGTAAAGGTAAAAAGTTAATTACTAGTAGTAACATTTTGATGTTGATACTTGATATACTTATTGAATGAGAAGAAGAAAAAAGCTGTTAATTGCTGTGTAGTTGACAGTTGACTGCGCTCTGCAGGTTCCATTTCTTTTTCCTTTTTGGCTTCTATTCGTATTTTAAGAAATTAATACAAATATCTTTGTCATATTTTTCAATATTTATTAGTATTATTATTTAAATTCGATATAATTTTCTAAAGTTTATTTGAGTGATTTTTTAAAAAAATTTCCAACTAAATTAGATTAAAATTTAAATAATTAAAAATTATCAGACTCAAATTTTCAGATATTATGATAGTAAATCAGAAATATATTGGCATAAAAATACTATAATTTTTTATATTTTAAAACTTTACTATATATATTTCTAATTTGTACCTTATTCCTAACTATTTGGAAATACACATGCTCTAAGACAAAATTAGAAAGGACACATTATACCGTATCGTCTTCTCTTCTTAAGCTTTTGTAAGGTTACATCATCATATCTTTGTTTGCATTATAGATTTATTCTTCCACCTCATGATTTCTAATTTCATTACTTCTCCTGTTTTACATCTAAAATGTTTTTTTTTATATTTTTTCTCCCTCTTTTATTTTTCTAACAAACACGTTCCTATTAATTAATTTAAATTACGATTAATTAAAAGTCTCGTATCCAAATAAAAAAAATCTTTTCACTTGGCTATTTGCTCCTTTATTTTCTTGGAGTATATTACTAGTATATTTCATTTTTTCTTTAATAATCAATGAAAGGAAAATTGAAGGGAAAAAAAACTTATACTATAAAATACTATATAATTATATATATATATATATATATATATGTGTGTGTGTGTAATAAGATTCCATGAAGAAAAAGCACAACAGCGGGGGGACCATCCGTCATCATTCATCAATGCTGAATAATAAGTGACCGGCGGCATAATGTAGCAAAGTCTTACAAGTAAATGTGACAATCCATTTCATACCTATTAGTAAATTGTTTCAATTGGAAAATGTGACAATTTTTATATACCTATACCTACTGTTAAATAAATAAACCCTAGCCATTTGCTCACTTGGGATTGAGACCTAACACCCAAATGTATTTAAGCTTCTTCTTGTTCTTATTTTCCCTTTTGATGAATTTATTTCAAAAACCAAATGTATTTACTACTTCAATTGGGTTAGGCTATGAACAAAAAAAAAAAAATTGGGTTAGGCTTTACTTATCTATACTAATGTTCCTTTATTTTTTACACTAGAAAAGGACTGTGAGATAAAAAAAAAATATTGTTAGTGATAACAACCACGTGATAGGATATGTTGGAATTTTTAATTGTCAAACTTCAAATTATGACTATTTTAATGACAAAATGTAAGAATTTACACATTCTCATTCTCTCATGGAAGACTAGTGGGAAAAAAAAAAGTTGGAATTACTTATTACTCAAGTTGTTGTGTTACTTTTTCCTACAATCATGCAATTATATATATTTTTTTTGAGTAAATCATGCAATTATATTAAATTAAATTAAATGACTACTAAAATAATTACTGTAAGATCTACAATTTAATTACTTGGATGCCATAAGCCTAAATTGTGAAACTATAACAATTTAATACAAATGTGTATGTATTAATTCTAAACATCAAAATTAATTCCAAAAGGATTAAAAGAGAGGGAGATCAGAAAAGAAGAAAAAACTGGTTTGAAGCTTTCTGGTGTCTTTTTGGTAGTCCAATGGATCATCATCATCATCCCGAATATACGGTCCGTATGAAAGTAGATTCCGCCTTAGATTTTCTGAACAACTTTCTACACCTTTTATGTTTGTTTTTCGGAGTCCTTACTTTTAATCGATTGTTTATTAGTATAAAACTAATTATTATATAACTAATAAGAAGAAAAAGAAAAAAGAAATCTCCAATCCAAACAAGAAAGAAAGATCTCTGAGGAAGAAGAGGAGTAGATTTTAGAAGGATTAATTAATAAAAGTACCATATATAAATTGACATATATACCATTTTTTCCATTGCTCTGAAGAATTAGTTAATAAAAAGGACTAAAACTCATGATTTAAAAACCCAAAAACCTAATCTTAATTAGCTGGCATTCATATGAGCAAAAGTCAAAAGTGATTCATTAGCTGTATTCACTTCATCTTGTGATACTAATAACTTCACCAGAAAACAAAAAACAATGGGATTTTAATAGTGATGAAGGAGAAACTGATAACAGTACAAGCTATGGTGGCAAAACCAGGAAAAAAAAATTAACACCCATGTCTGGAAAATTATAAAGGAATCATGGAAGGGGAAGAAAAATATTGATATTCTCAGAAAACAAAAGAAAACATATTATAGAGAAGAGTTGAAAACTTACAGGGAAGAACCCAAATGCTAGAATATATTTTCAGGCAGCTTCCGACCGGAAAAGAAGAGTCCAGGTAAAGGTGGAGGGCAAAACTTGAGAGCAATTATTTGGCTCTAACTTCAAAGCCTGCAACTCCTCGATCCCAGATGGAGAGAAGGGGAGAGGGTAGTTGACTAGAGAAGGAAGTGAAGTTTTATTTGTTCATAATAAAGAGTTGTTGAATCTTCAAAATTTATATTAAGTGGCTGCGAGACAGACACACAACAACATTTTAAATGGGGTAAAGGTAGAAAGGTTTGGTGGGAGTTCTCCTGCCATGAATAATACTAACTCAATAATAATATAATTAATAATTACTTATTTACTTCATTTCCTCTCTTTTTTTTGCTTTTTTTTTTTTCTTCTTAATTAGCAATAAATCTTAAAATAGAATATAAAAAATTAAATGGTACTACTAAAAATAATAAATTAGTTAATAAATCTTGAATAGAAGATGGCATAATCTACTATAATAAGAGATTAGGTATAGTATAGGTAGCAACTAGCAACTAGCAAGCCTAGCATGATCAGTGTATCAGAGACAACTGTATCTGTAAATATGTTATTGCTTTCTATATTCATGGTTCTCTATACATGGGAAAATTATTAGAGTGATTAAAGTAGTTGCCAATCCCAATCCCAATCCCATTTCCACGAGAAAAATGCTTACATCACCCCAAGATTAGTTAGACATTTCTCCTACTTCTTTAAAAATAAAATAAAATTTATATGATTAATCTTAAAATTTATATAAATTGCTCTAAGATTTACAAGATACTACTATAAGTTTTGTAATTTATATGAAAATGCTCATAATTTTCCACAAATTAAGCATGCATATCATCTTACTAGTATTCAAGATTTTAAGATTCAAGGAATATATATACTTTTTTTTACCGGTATCTAAAGCTTTGATCTTATTAATCCGGATCCAATTCATGTTGCGCATCTAGTTATGGTGACTGAACCTACCAACGGAGGAGCTGCGTACGGAAGATTTCGAAGATGATACTTGTTTAAACTGGAACAATCCAACTCCTCGTTGGTAGATGTAATATATGCACCTTTTCGCATTGTGTTATTAACTTAATAGGGGTTAATAGGGTTGGATCTTGATAATAAATTTGAGGGGCCAACATAAATTCTCAAATGAAAAATCAAGTTTTGGAGGCCAAATTTAGAAAATTTTGAGTGAAATACATGTAAAAATATGTAGTATAAGGGGTTTTTCTAAACTTTTGGGGGGCATGTTCCCTTCGTGTTACTACATGAAGATCCACCCCGGCCTGTCTCAATTGGTAGGTGCATGATGCTTGGATCGTGAGATCCTAGGTTCAAGTATCATGTATTTAGTTTATTTAATCCATGAAATTTGAATCCATAACTTTAAGATCCAGACACCATGTACTTACCAATTGAACTAACAACACGGATGCATATATTTGTCCTATTTCTTCCACATCTCTATACCTAATGCATGCTAATATAATATAAACTTCTCAATCATATTAGTCATTATTGACAATATCATATATAATTCTACAAGGAATTAATGGATTAAAGTACCAAAAAAAGGAATTAATGGATTAATTACAGCATGACCAAAAAAGGAGCTACAATAAAGTGTGCAAAACAGGCAAGCAAACTACGAGAGACTGTCAATTTTTCATACTTAATTAGCACTATGCTAAGTTTAATTAGGTGGAAATATTCGTCCCAAAATGACAACATAATAATAATTTGATTCTTGATTGTCAACAAATAAAGTTGTTTATCAAATCAGCATAACTAAAAAGGATAGTAGTTGTGTCAATTAATTACCTAGGTGGTTGTTAAAGAAAATGAGATCTAAGATGTTAATATTTTTCTTCTTTTCATTTATTTTAATACACCATAAGCAAAAACCAAAAAGGGAAGTTGATTTATACATAACCAACATATATTATTTCTATAAGCTAAATATTTTATCTGTAACTAAGTATTACTATCTATACCTCACAAAAAAAAAGTATTAGTGTATCAAACGAATATTTTATGTTAATTTATTTTTGCAAATTAGTAATAATTAGCGTATATATAATAATAATAATTTTCATGGTGACACTTTAGACCCGGCCGGAAGGAAAAAAGTGGTAACACTTTTAGATCTGTGCGATGCACATGATCAAGAATCATGAGTTCATTACTTCATTTTAATTTTGTATAGTAGTTGGTGGCAATAAAGGATTTTTTTATTATTATTCTATATATATATATATATATATATATGTTTGGACAAATTAATTTTTCTATTTCAAATTAATTAATTACAATATAGCATTCCTCCATATATTAGAAAAAAATTGTAGATATACACATACACTATAACAATAAATAACACAAGAGACCGCAAGAATATCCATGCAAGCAAATATTAATGGGAAACCGTTAAAAATTAAAAACTACTCTAGATAAAAGACAACAAAAAAAAGGTTAGTCATTTGAAATCTACCCGTTATTTTAAAAGATTTCTTATATTTTTTTTTTGGTTAAAAAGATTTCTTATATTTTAATTGCACTAATGATTTTTTAGTTTTGACAAGCAACAGAGATTTTCAATAACTTGTTTTGATTCTCTTAATGTATATGTACAAAATACACCTAACTTCATGTTATAAATAATTACTACTTAATAAATGATTTTAATTAACAAAAAACAAAAATTGGCAAAGATTTGTTGCCTATTGGTCTAATTTTTTATTGGTTGTTCTCCAATTGGCTAGACTTGGAATAAAAACGTGCATATATGGCCTAAGAAATTAGGTTGCAGCCCTTGTTTTCGTTTGAAATTGCTCCAATTTTTATTTCTTTCTTTTAAAGAAAACGTTGTAAATGTCTACTTCCTTTGCTGTATATTCTAGATCTAGTCAACAAAGCCATGCTTATATATAATATTGAATTTTGCAAACAAATCCCACATTCACATGATTTATATGATTTGCATAGGTTGTCAAAATTTCCCATTTGCTAATCAGTCAACTTAAGCAAGCATTTGCTTATTACTATTTTCCCAAATTTATATTTTAAGCTTCTTTTATAATTTTTAAATATAGTTTAGTCAACTATTTCATGTACCTTTAACTATACATAATTCTATGATCTTCTTTGTAGCGCTCTAGTCTATTAGATTAAATCAATAGAGATTTTAACCTAATTAATTAAGTTCGAATCTTATGATGAACTCGAATTTGCCTCTATATGTATATGAATTCTATATTTCCTTTTGTGAAAATGAAATTTCATTGGTAATCAAATACGTCTTCATGAATTTGACCAGCTGTAAGCAATATTATTATTGTAGTAAATAGTTACTAAGAAGTCCGGATATGATATACTAGGTTTGCTGTCTAGTCTAAAATCTTTTGGGGCCAGAAATCTGTATTTTATCATGTATGTATAAATATACGAACTCAAAAAAAGAAATCTGTGCGGTCTTTGTCAAGAGAAAACAAGAGAAAAAGGTTTTGATTTCCATTATTGATGGGTGGATTAGATTAAGGAAATGAAGGGTCAAGGATTGAATTATTGGGGGATATCCGGATATGTAAAGGAAAAAAAGAACATCTTTATTTTTTTCTATTATTTAAGAATAAATTAATAAAACAAAAAAAAACATTTTAATTACTCCATATATGATATTGTGATCACTAATTTATAGAGAAATAATGTTAGCTGTGTTTTTTCTTTTAGTTTAGAAACTATTTTTTTTATTTAAAATTTGTAAACATATACGGTATACCTATACATGATTATCAAAAGGGGAAAAACAATATGGTGTATATATAATGGTTAATGGAAACAACAAACATGACAAAAACAACAAATTTGTTAGAGAAGAAAAGCACACAGAGAGAATTTTTATGTACTTAATCATTTTGAAGGTACTAAAAAGCATGTGACTTCTGATGTAATTGACACATAAAACTAGAATCACAGTATTACCCTTTTTTTTTTTTGGTTCAAAGAATATTCACAGTATTTCCTGTTCTTGTATTGTTGTGTAAATAAAGAATGGGTAAAACGCCAAAAAAGAAAAATAATAAAGAATGGGTAAGATTGTAACAAAAAAGATGAATTCAGGGGAAGCTGGAAAGAGGTATGGGTGGTAAGTAGGGGAAGGCCTAGAAATAAATGCAGATTCCAGCAAGAAGGGCAAATAAGGTGGCAGATTGGGGAGTAGCTCATGGGCATATGGCTGTCCAATCCAAGACAAGAATGTGAAATGTGGCCTTTAATTGTAACCAACCACCATTCTCCTATATGCATGTCCCCACTCCCCACATAGATAGAGAGGCCTCTTTTCATGACTTGTTTCTTTCTAATCTAAATTGTAGACCTAGGATTATAGTGGTAATGATTCTTTTCATTATACTATAGTATAGTTGTAATAAATTTCTTTGGTATTAATGAAAGCATATAATTATGTCCAATGATTCAAGTCCAATGTGCTATGCTTGCTAGAAAAAGAAAAGTTTATCCTTCAAAAACTTCTCAAAAAGTGTCAAATATGTCAAATGCAGCTGTTCAGGGCATATGGTGTCGATTTTAGTGGTTAGACTCCGATCCCTAACAACCTCAAATATTTTTTTATTTTTAAAAAACACCTATCAAATGTACACTAAACTTTTTGTTTTAGAAACGTACCAGAACTTGAACCTTGTTCTTAAAAATGGAAGAACAAGGGGAGAACCAATACAGTAAACTTTCACTTCAAATATTTTGCAACTTAATTTTTTTTATATATATTTTTTTAAAAAATCTGGTCTTATTATTAACTCTTCTCTTGACGGAAGTAATTACGTGTTGGCACATGACCAAAAGATCTGAACTCTTCCATTAACTAAAGAATAAAGATCCATCTTGTTAACTCTTCCATTAACGGAGGATAGTTAGTTGCCCTCAAATGCCAACAGATCCATTAAGGTGCAAATTTTGCGTGCACATGTAGATTTTCCCTGTTTGTACGTGTCTCTCTTTGCTCATGATGCAAAATATTCAAAATAAGAACTTAGGATGCAATTTGGTATTTTTTTGACAAGTTTGAGCCTTGAGGATCAATTTGGATATCAGGCAAACCAAGTTTCAAACATGAGAAATATATCCTGGAATGGAAGAATCAAGAATATGATGTTCTAACTTCTAACAGAACTACAAAGATTATATAGAGAGTTGAAAACTTACAGGAAGAAAAAGAAAAATTCAAATCCTATTAGCTTTCAGCTTCCAACATGAAAATCAGCCTAAAATGAAAGAAGAGTCCAGGTCCAGGGCAAAACTGCAGAACTATTGGGCTGTAACCTGGAACTCCCCAAAGACAGAGAGATATAGCTAGGTAGACAAGGAAAACTAGCTCATCTTTTAGGAAAAAACAAAAAAAAAAGTTTCTTGTTGAAGCAACTAAATTTAAGTTAAGCTAAACTTTCGCTTTCTTTGTTAGTAGATTCCCCTTCTGGCTTTATGAGCCACCGATTGAGACGATCATATGCTTTCTTTACCTGCAACAAAAGCAAGTAAAATCAGAACACCATTAAAACCTAATTGCGATTGGGGCTAAATTGTAACTCAATTGACAAAATGGCTTACCTGATCATCCCAACTTGTTCTCCACACAATGATAGCAAGTATGACAGTTTGTAAGAACACTCCACTAAGCAATCCAATCCATAGTCCCTATTAACAAAAATGGAGGTAAGTACTTTGAAAAAAAACAGAGTGCTGTGTTTTCTTCATTTTTTTCATGTTAGTATTTTCTTACCTGAACTTGGAAGTTGAGAACATATCCAAGCACAATTCCAATTGGTAGCCCTACTGCATAATAACTTCCCAAGTTCACTAATGCAACTGTGCTTTGAAGACCGGCACCCGTGGCTACACCTGAAACCAACAAATTTAAGGTTTTAGTGACAAAAAAAGGAATAGAAAATCAAAGAAAAGTGTATTTAGGAAACAAAGCCTTGATATATTACCTGATAAAACTGGCTGAACACTGTTGAGCAAGATTGAAAAGGCAAGAAGGGTTGAGAGGCTTGATACAGCTTTTGCGACTCTCTCATCATCGGTGAAAAAGTATGAGATTTGATCCCCAAATACTAAACACAAAATCCAGAAGAACACTCCAAATGCTGTTGAAGTTGCAAGAATGGTTTTTATTGAAAATTTCACTGCCGCGGCATTTCCTCTCCCCAATTCATTTGCGACGCGAACACTATTAAAATTTAAGGCATTAGAAGGATGTCGATATTGCATCTGAACATTTAGTTCAATGATTGATGCATAATCTTTCAGTCTCATATCAAGATAAAAAGAATTATTAATGAGGAAAGCAAATGTAGAAATATTAGGAATCAGAGTAGAACATTACATTGATGCACCAAGGAAGCCAAGGCAGATCATGAATTCCCATCCATTGATATTGGCACTGCAGCAATGATATATTTTAGTTCTAAAACAAGAATATTTCCTAGTAACTGTACACAAAAAAAGTAATGCACCAAAACGTTTGGAATACAAAGCAAAAACAGAGTAAATTCTCTGCTTAATTAGAAAATTACACTTACCAGATGGAGAAAGCATCAATGGCAATGGTTGCATTTTTCATATATCCAGCCAACAAGACAAGAATGGCATTGTACCACAACTCTAAGCTGTTAATCACAAATTAATGCATAAGATTAGAATTTAGAGCAACACATGTAATGTAGATTTTCACTTTTAAGACCAGTATATTTATTTTCCTGAGGTAGGGAAAGGGGTCTATTTAGTGGAATGGGGAGTCTCAAGCTTGAGACCTCACTCGCATGAATTCCGACTTCTAACCATGTCAGTTAAAGGGGAATTCAGCCATTTATTTTTAGACTAATTTAAAATTTTTCATATCAATATGGAGTACTATGAAAAGAAAAGTAATTTACGTGAACATAATAATGAGTCAATAAAACCTCAACTTGGACTGTAAAAGCCAGTCCACGGTGTGGACAGGTCTAAGAAACCTTAATAAATGTTTTTTTACTTTGTCGATGAAATGCTGCAGAAAATGAAATAAACCAAGAGTTGCAATAAGCAAAGACATTGAACATTACCAAACCATGACGCCAGAGGCAATGGAGAGCTTGAGAACAGGCACAATATCAAAGAAGGCAGCTTTGGAGAAGCCTTGCCATGTAACAGGGCACCAACCTCCGAAAACATAGACAAATTCAGCAATAACCATTGCCCAACTGGCTATATTCAAGGATGCCATCGCTCCATTAACTCCCCAGTTAAGCTTGTAAACCATGAGCCAAGACAGGAATATATGACAAATAAATGTGGTAAAACTTAGCCACCCAACAACCAAGTTCTTGAGCTGTGCTTGGAGGTACATTTGGATGGTCATGCTAAACACCATACTATAAACCATGGGGATAAACCATAGAGAGATTCTGCCCGCTGCGTTCGCAATCTCCTCCTCCTGGCCAAGCAGTTTTAGGAGTGGTGTTGCGAAAATGAATAGTGGCATCACTAAAGTCGCGGTGGCCCCATCGACAATCCATGATCGTTGCAGGTAAATTCCCATCATATGGTAGTGCTTTGCTCCGAATGCTTGCCCGCACAGGGTTTCAGTTGCACTCGACATACCAATCTTTCACATTAACATGAAACAAATATTTAATAATAGAATCTAAAATTATGTACTTTTTAGGACATCCTAGGAAGTTCAAATCTTGAAATGATGACATGAGATTTATGAGATGAGAGAAGTGGGGAAAAAAGAAAAACAGTGAATATGACAAGGAGAGCTTACCAAGATACCATTGACGAATCGAACAAGAATGCTCTGAATGAGGGCATAAGTGGCTAGTTCAACCTCACTAATATGACCAAGAAATGACTGTGTTACTATGATCATCCCAAAGGAAGTGACCCTGGTCAACATGGAAGGGAAGGCAACTCTCCATATGGCCTTTGATTCAATCCAAACCCTAGTTTTCAGATCCCTCCTCTCTTCTTCATGACTTGTAAGAAGCCTTTCTTGCAGATTGTTATCCATGATAGCTCTGCAAAAATGGACACACAGGCAAGATTTTTGGCTTAAAGTGCAAATTCATCAACTATTGTTGAAAGTGGGGATTTTATATAGGGAATAGGGTTTCAAAGCTTGACCTTAGTCCTTTACTAGTGTTGAATAAATAATATTAGTACAAAAATAAGTTGGTAAATCAAATTCCTTGGTTCAATACAATTTAATAAAATATCTGTTAAATTAATAGTAAAAAAGATTGGGTTGCAGGATCAAGATTCAAGATCAGATACAACTGTGTGAAATGTTATTGCCTTTATTTATAGTGATGAAAAATTATTGTGAGAGCAATCATTTCTCAAAGTCTCTTTTTCCCTAAAGTCTAACACTTTTCTTAAAGTTAAGATTAGATATTAGACGGATTATAGTCAACCTGGTCCACATCTCATCCCCCACTAAAGGTACGTAACTCTTTTCTAAAAGCTATAAACCATGAAGTTTCTTCAAAAAGAAAAAGAAAATTAGCTAAATCCATGAAGTCTACTAATGTAATGTTGATTCTATAAGTTGATTTTTTTCTCGGACTCGGAATTAGCAAAACCCTTATTAATATATTAATTTTTTGAAATCTATTAATATATTAACTTTTTTTTAACTTATATTAGTAGTAAAATAATTATGAAATGAGTATCACAAATTCACATAATTTACTTCTAAAACTCCATTGTACGTACAAGTAGTAAGTAAACATTTTGTCCTTTTCTTGAATATAAAATTTTATTTTATGTGCAATATAAAATTTTAATTATTTGTATAGTATTTGGGGAAAGGGAAAAAAAAAGAAAAAAAAAACTTAGATAACTGTGTGCAATGCACATGATCAAGATTATTTCAATTTCCTAAGAAAGAAATATTGACATATATGTGTCGACAAAATTAATTTGTTCTGTCTCCTTTTTTATTTTTTCAATAGTAAATATATATTGCTAGCCCCTATATGAAAAAAATAAATATAAACATATAACTAGAGTTAGCTTAGATCCATGGATCATATGGGAAATTATTAAAAATGAATAAAAAAGCCAAAGGTTGAGCCATTCACTAGATTTTCAATGACACCAGTGGTATACTTCATCATATTTTAGTAATTTAATTTACACTGATTTTTACTTTATAAAACTATTCTTTTTGTTTTTTTGAAGATGTGCATGTGCAATTAGTTACACCTAACTTCATTTTTTTTTAATAAACCTAACTTCATGGTTATAATGATTTCATTAACAACAAACAAAAGTTGGTAAAGTTTATTTCTTTCTTTTTTTGTCGAAAAAAAGTAGGTAAAGTTCATATGTATATTTATTGCTTTATCTCTAATAGTTTAATCAAACGTGGATATATACATGGCCTAATAAGTAGTTAGATCGTGAATCACATTTCTAAAAATTAAAAAAAAAAATGCTCCCAATTTTATGTCTAGCTCTTTTCATACTAAAATATATAGTGGCACTTCTTCTAGACTTCTAGTCAACAAAACCATGCTTGGATATTCAGTTTTGCTTTGGCCAAAAGAAAAAAAGAAAAAAAAAAAGTAGGAAAGAATATACTTACAATTCTGCAGACAAATTAATCCTTTTCACATGATTTATGTACATATATAAGGTCAAATGTCCTCATTACTTAACCAAAAACATTTCTTATCTTCCAAATTCTTTTCGTATTAGTAAAAATCTTATTATAATCAAATCATATAAGTCCTTTGCAACTTACGTCTTAATATTCACAGAGAAATCATTAAACAATTTAATCATATTTATTCATTTATGGTCCGTCCAACACGGTTCGAGTTCGACTGCGAAATAATCAAGACCCGGATGTAATTATCAAATACTAGGGTTAGTACCATACCAACTAACAAAGGTGATAAATAAATATATATATAATAATAATAAAACTAATATCAAATATCATGACACATTGGATGAAGGAAACTGGAAACCCACATAAAAAAAGAAGAAATTATAAAAAGTAGTAGTAGCAAATATCAGTATGACATTGGATTAAGAAACCCACATCACATATAATAAGACTTGAACTTAAAATCTCTAGGTTGGGTTTGGTTCGAGGAATGTAGTGGAAAAATGATGGGAATGTCATTTTCACCTAAATTTTCATGTTTAACTAAATTCATGAAATTGGCCCAATCAAATATATAAAGCATACATATAATTCTTGTTCATCAATTTAACATTCAGGACAACTCATTTGACTCAATGATCATCAACGAAACACAATGAAAAAGAACAAATTGAATGAGCACATATATTATATATAATGAATCAAAAGAAGTAATTAAACAAATAAAGAAAGAAAAATGGAAGTGGGTACGAACCAAGCTACGAAATGGAGAGGAACAGAGCCGGTGACGGTGAGGCGCTGCAAATGAGGGCTAAACTTTGGTTGAGAAGAAATAATATAGAAGGGAAAAAAAACTCTTGGGAAGAACGAAAAAGAACAGAAAGGGAGAGGATAAGGGCCCAAAAAACAAAAATTAATTAATTCACTGGTGGAGAATGAAAGATGTGGAAAAAAAAAAGTGAGAAACTTTTGCAGAGACTATAGTATTATGTCAATCAGTTCACCGGAGAAGGAAATGAGTCGCTATTATATTTGAATGAAGGAGGTCACTGTTCATTTTTAGTCACACGTGAGCTATCTATGGATACTTCCAAGGTAAGTAGGTAGAGAGATATATATATATATATATATATATATATATTTAATAACAAGGTTGGTAGGGAGATATACTGAAATAAATGAAACTAAAAAATTTGAGGCTTAATGCCCCACTTTGGCCCTTACCTTTGTCACAAAATATGACAGTCACAACCGTTAGTCATATATGACTAAATAGACATTAGATTAGGAGATAAAATGTCATGATTTGCAAATTAAAAGAGAAAATGGAAAAATTAAATGACCCTGAACTTTTAATTTATTCACTTTCTCCTTTAATTTGTAAAATCGGGACATTTTTTCGCCTAATTTGATGTCCATTTAGTCACGTAAGAGTACATGACTAATGGTGGTGATGGCTAAAGGAACAACAAAATTTCAAGAAGATTGAATGAAAAGTGTATTACGTTTCTTCTGTTTACAACTGAATAAATAGTACAAGGTGTAAGCTATTAGTTACAACAGATCAGGCTAAGTATTTGGCTAAGGTACATTGTTTAAATAGAAGTTTAAATAAAGATAAATAGAGAAGTAAATCTGCAAGGTATCAGTTAAGGTTTAGGTTGGTTTATGCTAAGTGAAACTCTTATCTAGTTGGTTTCAAATTTGTGTTACCGCCAATACTTCCCCACAAGATGGAGTAACCTTCTGTTACTCCAATCTTGGAAGCCAGAAGATGAAGCCGCTGTTGTGACAAGGCTTTGGTGAGTGCATCTGCAAGTTGTGAATTGGAATCGATGTGAAGCACCTTCAATTGCCCTTTGCTAATCTTTTCTCTCACAAACAGATAGTCTAGTGCAAGATGTTTCATTCTTGAGTGGAAAACAGGATTCATACAAGTGTAAGTTGCACTAAGATTATCACACAAGATAAGTGGAATGGAAGGCTTGAAACGACATGGTAGCTCAGAGAGAAGAGATTGTATCCATGAAACTTCAGCTGCAGCCGCTGCAATTGCTCTGTACTCCGCCTCTGTTGATGATCGTGCAATTGTAGTTTGCTTTTTGGAACTCCACGAGATCGGTGTGTTTCCTAGCTTGATTACATATGCTGAAGTTGACCTTCTATCATCAGGATCACCTGCCCAGTCAGAATCTGTATAAATTGTCAGTTTGAGATTGTCTTCCTTTGTAATTTGTAAGCCATGGTATATTGTGCCTTTCAAATATCTGGTCGTGTAAGACAGAGATATTGCATGAATTGGCCTTTGCATGAATTGAGACAATTTATTAATTGCATAAGCAATATTTGGTCGTGTAAGACAGAGATATTGCAAAGACCCCAATATTTTCCTATATGATTGCTCATCAGCTTAAGAGAAATGGTTGTTGAGAGTGGTGTGTTTGCTGTCTTTGCCCCAGCCATATCAGTTTTCTCAAGAATCTCAGTAATATACTTATTTTGAGACAGAAATAGACCATTCTTGTTTCGAACCACCTCGACCCCAAGAAAGAAATTCAAGCTGCCAAGATCTTTTAGTGAAAAGGTAGATGTTAAGTCTCTCACAAATTGTTGAATAAAAGTTGTGTTATTACCTGTTAAGATAATATCATCCACGTATATCAACATGAAAGTTGTAACTCCATCCTTGGTGAAGATAAAAAGTGAATGATCAGCTTTTGAGTTGCAAAAACCATATTGAAGAAGATATGAGCTGAGAGCTGAATACCAGGCGCGAGGAGCCTGCTTTAGGCCATATATCGCCTTATGTAGTTTGCATACAAATCCAGGATTGTTCTTGTCATGAAACAATGGCGGCTGTGTCATATAAACTTCCTCATCAAGCTTTCCTTGAAGGAAAGCATTGTTGACATCAAACTGGTGTAAAGGCCAATTTTGAGAGACTGCTAGACAGAGTATAACTCTCACTGTGACAGACTTAATAACTGGACTAAAGGTCTCATTAAAATCGAGTCCTGGCCTTTGTGTGAAGCCTTTGGCTACAAGACGTGCCTTGTATCTTGAAATCGACCCATCTGCATTCCGCTTAATTCGAAAGACCCATTTACATTTGACAATTGTCCTATCACTAGGAGGAGGCACTAGTGACCAAGTATCATTTGTCTTAAGCGCATCAAGCTCTTCAATCATGGCTGATTTCCATTCTGGACTTTGAATTGCTGTGGAAGCACTTGTTGGCTCGATTGGACTAGGCAAAGGATGTTTAGTAGCTGCAAACAACTTCTTGGGTTTGAAAATGTTATTTTGTGACCTTGTCACCATATGATGTGTTCGTTGTGGAGCAAGGATAGTGACAGGTAATGAACTTATAGTTTCAGGAGTAATAGGTGAAGAGTTTAGGGAACTAACCATTGTATCACTGCTAGAGGGTTGCATTGCCGAGATTGATGAGATGGGATTTAATTGTGAAGCTGTACTAGGTTGACATTCCGAAGAAGTAGAGACCACTGTAGTAACCGGCACATCAGAAATTGAAGCAAGTGGTGATAGCTCATCAGTAAATTCTTGAGGAACCGAATAAACTTTGCTAAATGGAAACTGTATTTCATTGAAAAGAACATGCCGTGAAGTGTACAGGCGTTGTGATTCAACATCAAGACAAAGGTATGCGCTCTGACTTCTGGAGTAACCCATAAAAACACATGGTTTGGATCGAGGCTCCAATTTGTGAGAATTATATGGTCTCAACCATGGATAACAAAGGCATCCGAATACCTTTAGCTTATTGTAATTTGGAGCTTCATTAAACAGAGATTCAAAAGGACTTTTATTACTCAAGACCTTTGTTGGCAATCTATTTATCAAATACACCGCAATCAAAAAAGCAAATGGCCAGTAAACAAGTGGCATTGAAGCTTGATGGAGCAAAGTCAAACCTGTCTCAACAATTGTTCGATGTCGTCTCTCAACTGTGGCATCATGTTCTGGAGTATATGGTGGAGACTTAAAATGTTAGATACCAACTTTGTCCAGGACATCTTTCAACTTTTCAAACTCTCCTCCACAGTCGGAGTATAGTGTTAAAATAGGCACATTGAAGTATTTTTCAACATGTAGCTTAAATGTGATGAATGTTGAGTGCACATCAGATTTTCTTTTTAATGGATAAAACCATATATATTTTGTAAAGTGATCTACAAATGTCACATAGTACTTATAACCATCAATAGAAGTTATCCTGCTAGGTCCCCAAACATCTGAATAAATGACTTCCAAGGGTCGAGAAGACTTTATAAATGAATTAGCAAATGGCAATTTATGCATTTTATTGCAAGTGCAGGAATTACACAACTGAGTGAAATTCTTTCCAAAGCAAGATAAATTGAAACTACTGACTAAAAATTGCAAAATTCTAGAGTTGGGGTGCCCAAGACGTTGATGCCACACTTCACCAGACGCCCTTGTGCCTACCATAGCTAATGCCCCATTATTGATAACTGGCTCCGCTGCATTCAGCTCATAAATCCCATCTCTACTCAGGCCTTGCGCAAGGATTTCCCTCGTAGACAGATCCTTCACATCATAAGAAAAAGGAAAGAATTCAACAGAGGCATGGTTAGTACGACAAAATTTGGAAACAGAACATAAGTTCCTATCTTGCTTTGGAAACAAGTAAAACATCATTCAATTTAAAGGTTTTGTTTGAGAGTGGAATAGAGGCAGAACCAGTGTGGGATATTGGTAGTCCAGTGCCATCGCCTATGACCAAAGCATCTATTCCAGTATAGTTCTCCAAGTTGTTCAAATTTGAAGCAGTTGGAGTTACATGGTGCGAAGCACCTGTATCAAGAAGCCAACTATTTTGAAGCTTTGAGGAGACACTAGTGGCAGCATGTGCAGACGGTTGATTGGAAACATTTTTGGGCCGGATTTGAAAGCAATTTTTTGCTGTATGACCAACTTTATCGCAGAACTGACATGTTGGCCTTGCAAATGGTTTCTTTTCTGCAGAAAACTACTTTGAGATCCATTAGACTTGTTATAATGAAATCTATTGGACCCTTGCTTATACTTATCTGAAGTGGGGTGTTTGACAGCAGCATTTGCGGTGTGCATCACCATATTGGTTGAACCTTGTCTCTGCAAGAAGGCTTCATACTCAACCATCTTATCCAGTAGTTCTTCAAAAGTAATCGAGCTTTCTCTAGCTCGTATACCAGCAGATATCTCCCTGATTTCCGAGCCAATTCCATTGAGAACATGAATCACTAGTTCATCTTCATGAATAGGTGAGTTAACCAAGGCCAACTCGTCAGCTGTATGCCTGATGAGTTGAAAATATTCTTGCACTGAACGTGAGCCTCGAGGTTGAAGCAATTTTTCTCGAAGCTGCATCATTCTTGACCTAGATTTGTTCGTGTACATGGCTTGAATCTTCAACCAAGCTGCCTGAGAGGAAGAATAGGAAGCGAAAAAAGGAACAACAGATTCAGAGGCAGAGGAAATAATACCATGAAGGAGCAGCTGATCTTGCTGCACCCAATGTCCAAACGCCTAGTTTGGAACCTTGATTGAGGCATCTGATTCGGAAGCGATCAATGCAGGAGGACAAAATTTAGTCCCATCCACGTAACCAGTGAGGTTGTGCCCAGTGAGAAGAGAAAAGAATTGGGCCCTCCATGACGAAAAATTGTTTGGAGTGAGCTTGATTGGAAGCTGCGCCGCATCATTAATGGTGATGAGTGGTGGTAGCCCATTAGATTGAGCAATAGTCTGAGTGTTTGTGTTAACAAGTGTTGGAGTGGAGGAGGAGGAGTTTGCAGATTCAGTTGACATCGTAAGAAAGAGAAGAGGAAGAAAAAAATTGGTTTTTTTAATTTCCAAGCTCTTGATACCATAAAGGAACAACAAAATTTCAAGAAGATTGAATGAAAAGTGTATTACGTTTCTTCTGTTTACAACTGAATAAATAGTACAAGGTGTAAGCTATTAGTTACAACAGATCAGGCTAAGTACTTGGCTAAGGTACATTGTTTAAATAGAAGTTTAAATAAAGATAAATAGAGAAGTAAATCTGCAAGGTATCAGTTAAGGTTTAGGTTGGTTTAGGCTAAGTGAAACTATTTTCTAGTTGGTTTCAAATTTGTGTTACCGCCAATAATGGCAAAGGGGACATTGTCCCAATTTTTCAAATCAAAGAGGGATGTTGGGTAATAAAAAGTTTAGGGAACATAATGTTCCGGTCTGATAAAGTTAAGGGGACAAAATGAGTATTAGACCCAAAAATTGACAATCTACCTACGTTAAGATATCAATAAGTCATCTATTCACGAGTTATTTGAGTTTGACTTGGTAAATACTCAAATTCGACCCTTTCTAATTAGAAGGTAAACTCGAACTTGAGGTATTTAAGTAATGAGTTGAGTTGAATTCGAGCTTCATTATACATTGTACTCGAGTAAAGTGACTTGCAAATTTTATCAAGCATTTGAGTATTGTATTAAATAATTGTGACCCATTTTTCATCCAAGTTTGACTCGATTGGTTAAATTCGAAAATGTTTAGACTTTCAATTAGAAGATTTATTAGACTCAAATCTTTAGTCTGCTTTGGCCAAAAAAAAACCTTTATTCTGCAAGGTTTAAGCTCAACTAACTTGGATATTATTATTTAGCCTACACCAAACCAAACTACTTTTAGAAACTTTTGTGAGGAAATATATATTTTCATATTAAACTTTTGCTGAAAATACTTTTTTCCTCTATTGCTCAAAATAAATAAATAATGAAGTAAAGAAAAAGTATTGTAGCACCATTCAATCTTTCACATGTCTAATCCCTACATCCCCTTCATCAAGGACATCACAAGACAACAACATATTAAAAAAAAGAAAAGAAAAAGCAGTTCAGTAAACTGAATTGCTATTTACTACCTCCCTTTTGTTAAATACCGCTCCCCTTTTTACACTTTTACCCTCCTTTTTGTTAAATACCGCTCCCCTTTTTACACTTTTGCCCTTTGTTCATATTTTGTAATTTCTAACAATTTCTTCAAACTTTCAATCTTCAAACCCTAAACTTAATTTCTAACAACTTCTTCAAACTTCATTTTTAACAAATCTTCAAATTCATTTTCCTTCATTTTAATCATAAACTAATTAAATACTAATTAATAATAAACTAATTAGATACTAATTAAACATAAACTAATAAACTAAGTAATTTTAATTAACTAATTAAAACTAATTATAAACTAATTAATATTAAAAAATTTTAATTTTTTTTAAAAAAACAAAGAAAATGGCTGGGCGGCTCGCCATGGTCAAGGCCGCCCAGCTTGGGCGACTAGCCATAGCAAGGCCGCCCAGTTTGGGCGGCTCAGCCATTTTCTTTGTTTTTTTTTAAAATTTTTTTCAAAATTTTTTTACATCAACCCACGTTATCGTCCATTTCCGGAGTTCTCGGCTTGTTTCACGTTAGTAATTAGCATGTTTTTGGAGATTTCAGAGGATTTGAAATATTACAAAATGGAGAAAATGGTAAAAGTGTCAAAAATTATAAAAATGGGGGCGATATTTAGCAAAACGGGGACGGTAAATAGCAAACCCCCTTAGTAAAATATAAAATACTCCTAGTAAAAAATAAATACTTAAAATAGTTGGTGAGAAGAAGAGAAGGCCTTGATGCAGCACTTAATCTGCAATAAATTTTTTCATGTGTTTGCCGACATATATTGAATTATTCCATCTATACAACAGCTCAAACTCCGACAACAAACATGAAGAGGCCACAGACAACAAACA
>AWWV01011910.1:0-24232 GCA_001974805.1 Corchorus capsularis | reverse complement strand
TATATATATATATATATATATATATATATATAAATTAATAGATGAAGACAAGTTGATCGGTCCGTGCTGACGTTACGGATGTTTTTATTTTAGAATCGTTAGTTACCACCATGCATATATTAAAAGATTTTCACCGTAAATTTAAAATGGAGATAGTGCTTTGACGTGTTTATTGACATTGTTTTATTTCCTTTTTTAAGGTACAGATTTTTCAAAAAATAATTGACAATAAAAAAAACCAAAGTCAATAAATGCAGCACTTGTGGAATTGATAAATGGGAGGGTGCAATTAACTAAATTTGGTTCAAGAAATCTTGTAATTATCAAAATGTAATGGGAAAAAAGGAAATAAATGAATATGACATGCGACTTTTTGAGTCATTTGTCAATTGAGAAATGATCAAAAAGTTTAGTTATTTAATCCCCTCAAGAATCAAAAGTTAGCACATTTAAGTAATCTGCCAAATAGATGAAGACGAAAAAGATTAGTTCTCTAGCTCATCATCAATCCTTGATGGGGATCTTTTATTAATTCCACTACTCTATTCAAGTACATTGAGAAATGACAAAAAAGATTACTTATTTAATCCCCTTAAGAATCAAAAGTTTGGATATTTAAGTAATCTGCCAAGTAGGAAAAGACGAAAAAAATAAGTTCTCTAACTCCAAAAGCAAGCCTTGGTAGGGATCTTTTAGTAATCCACAACTCTATTAAAGTCAATTGAGAAATGACCAAAAAGTCTAGTTATTTAATCCACTTAAAAATCAAATGTTAGGACATTTAAGTAATCTGCCAAGTGGGAAAAGACAAAAAAAAAAATAGTTCTCTCGCTCTTCATTTATCCGGGGTGGGGATCTTTTAGTAATTCCATATGTTTATTCAAATAATATGTAGTACAAGTTGATTGGCTCGCGCTGGCGCTACGGGCGTTCTTTTTTTGAGAATCGTTATTTATCTCCATACATATATTAAAATATTTTCACCGTAAATTTAAAATGGAGACAGTGCTTTGACGTGTTTATTGGGATTGTTCTATTTCCTTTTTGAAGATACAGATTTTTTTAAAAAATAATTGACGGAAAAAAAACAAAATCAATAAATGCAAGACTTGTAGAATTGACAAATGGGAGGGTATAATTAACAAAATTCGGTTCAAGAAATCTTGTAATTACCAAAAGGTAGGGGGAAAAAGGAAATAAAGGAATATGACATGCGACTTTTTGAGTCATTTGTCAATTGAGAAATGACCAAAAAGTTTAGTTATTTAATTCCCTCAAGAATCAAAAGTTAGGACATTTAAGTAATCTGCCAAGTAGCTAGGTAAAGACGAAAAAGATTAGTTTTCTAGCTCATCATCAATCCTTGACGGGGATCTTTTAGTGATTCCACTACTCTATTCAAGTCCATTTAGAAATGACAAAAAAGATTATTTATTTAATCCCCTCAAGAATCAAAAGTTAGAACATTTAAGTGATCTGCCACGTAGGAAAAGACGAAAAAGATAGTTCTCTAGCTCCAAAAAGCAAACCTTGGTAGAGATTTTTTTGTAATTCCACTACTCTATTAAAGTCAATTGAGAAATGACCAAGCAAGTCTTGGTAGGGATCTTTTAGTAATTCCATTATTCTATTAAAGTCAATTGAGAAATGACCAAAAAGTATAGTTATTTAATCCCCTCAAGAATCAAAAGTTAGGACATTTAAGTAATCTGTCAAGTGGGAAAAGACGAAAAAAAATTAGTTCTCTCGTTCCTCATTAATCCGGGATGGGGATCTTTTAATAATTTCATATATTTATTCAAATAATATATATATATATATATATATATATATAAAAGGTACTAGGGAGCGATGTAGTTAGATTTAGGACCATTGTTTATTAAAATGGTATTGAACCGTTTTTATCTACCTAAAAATTAATAGATGAGAATGATGTAGATAAGTCCCTTCGGCCCCATTTATTTATCGAGGCCTAAAATTGGAAAAAGTTGTTTGGATCAAATGTGTTATGTTTTTCTAGGAGAAGAAATGGTTAAAATACTCGACAGGTCTCTGTACTTATAAGAAATATTCAATTTGGTCCATCAACTAAAAAATGATCAATTTAGTCACTCTACTTACAGGTTTGAGTCAATTTAGTCCCTACTGTTAACGTGCTGTTAAATTGCTTACGTGGAATGTTAAGTGATGACATGACAATTCAAATGGATTGTTGAATTTTCATAATTTTATGGAAAAACAAAATATTTCAAAGAAAAAGTATATTTTGATCCATTTTAAGGTAAGAAAAATGGAAAATAAATGTTTGTTTTTAACGACCACATCAACTAATGTGTCAACTGAACGTCATCAGTTAACATTCCACGTCATCAATATAACAACCCAGTTAACAGTAGGGATTAAATTGACCTAAACCTGCAAGTAGAGGGACTAAATTGATCATTTTTTTAGTAGAGGGACCAAATTGACTTTTTTTAAGTACAGGGACCTTCAAATCGAGAAGAGATAATAGATAAAAAGGGTATGAATATGTCCGTTGATAAAATTGGAACGATACTAAAAAAGATTACAAGGATGATACATACAAATCGAGAAAGAGATGGATCTAAATGAATAGGTAACAGATCAGTTAATGCAATGATCGTGGAGGGCTAAGGTCCATCAGCTTTTTATGTCGATTGTAAATTTCCAAGTCCTCCATTCCCCACCATTGGTCAATGTCTTCAATCTTCATCAACTTTTTAAAGATAAAGATATTTTGACCATTTTTGTAAAGAAGTCATGTATCACTGACCAATTACAAATCGATGATACCCTAAAAGAAATTACAATTTTTTTTATCCGGAAAAAGAAGCAATTAGATTAAAAACTCAAATTAGAGAGGACATTACTGTCAAAAAATTAGAGAGGACATAGTTAGATTCCTGCTGTCTATAGGACTCAGCTAAGGAATCTGACATATTACAAATTCTGGGAAAATAAACTCCCGAGGCATCAGCAAACAGTTCAGAAGCAATAGAATCAGGAGGTTTATCAAAAAACACAAAATCATCGAGCATGGAGACACTGTCTTTAGCCAATCTATCCGCGCACTGGTTTCCCTCCCTAAGAGTGTGGTGCTGCTCCTGGACATTCAAGAGGTCCATAAGGGACCTGCAATCATCAAGCAAAACAATAAGATTGTGTTTGTTATCAAACCAATTAAGGATTAAGTGGATAGCCAGCTGGGAGTCAGTCTCGATCATGATATTAGTGAGATTTCTATTCTTAGCAAGCGTAAGCCCCCTAAATTATGGCCGCTATTATTATAATTCGATCACTATATAGGGCCGTTATTATTAGGTTAATAGCCTTTTTGCCCCCTAAATTATGGGTAAATGACATTTTGCCCCCTAAATTAAAATCGCGATAATTTGTCCAATGAACTTCTCAAATTCAAGACAATTTGTCCCTATTTTAGAGGGTAAATTGTCTTAAACTTGAAAAGTTTAGGTAGCTAATTGTCTTAAATTTGAAAACTTAAGAGGTATAAGATGTCGTTATTTGAAGTTTAATTAGGGAGCAAACTTTCCTTGACGCAATAGTTCGATGACAAAAATGGTAGACTAAAGGCTCAAATAAGGGCCCGAACTTTCATAAAAATCTCAAATAAGGGCCCTAAAACACAATTTCAACAAATTAAAGTACATATTTAGTAGATTATAACATATTGTGCAAGATATTAGCTAATACTAGTGTGTGAGATGTATATAAATTAAAAAGCACGGAAAAATTTTGTATCATACTACGTTTATTGAATTTATTTGGATTAAAATGTTTTGATTTTTAATTAATTTAATAATACCATTTTTCTATCAAAATTGATGTGTAGGCATGACAAACATTGGTTTTCATCTGAGGAGAACCTAATTTGTAAAAATTTACTTAGTGTGTCTTCTAATTTGTTGAAATTGTGTTTTGGTGCCCTTATTTGAGATTTTTATGAAAGTTCGGGCCCTTATTTGAGATTACAGCCAAAAGGGTAATATGTCGTTCTTTTTAGGTCTTTGGTAATTAATATTCAATCAGGTTCATTTCATCTTATTATTATTAATAATTAATATAGCTATAGGTAGGGCATACATGGTTTTGATTTCTAAAGATTTCGATCATTTTTGCAATTTGAAGTTAGATACAAAGAGATGGGACACACATATATACCTTTAAACACACTTTATAATTTAACTCTTTGAAATTATATATATTGGTACGTACAAGTTTGAACTCTTCGAGAGGATGATCTTGAAGAATTTATAGAAAATGAAATGTTTGGATTAATGGTTCTTCTTCATCTACTTCTGGTGAAGTCAATTTCACTATTTATAATATCTTTACGGTATAAATGTCATTTTGCACCCTTAACTTAGTGGGATTACATATCCATATATGACAAGTCAATTTATACAATAACTTAGTGGGATTACATTCAAATAACTATGTTAGTGGGATTCAAGAATTATTGTTGCTTGGTCAATTATGCACGTGGAGTATGTGTTAACTTTGTCAAGCAACTTTGATTGGGCTAAATAATCAATTCAGGATATAAGGTTTGCCCCCAAAATGCAATTTGGGATATAACATTACAAAACAAGCAATTAAGGATATAACGTTACGAAAATCGAGCAAATAAGGATATAGTCCGTTAGAGCTCCGTTAAATGATGACATGGCATCCACGTGGCATCCACGTAATTTCTGACAATACACGTGGCATCTGTGGATGACACGTCATCAATTAACGGAGCCCTAACTGATTATATCCTTAATTGCTTGAAATCGAAAACGTTATATCCTTAATTGCTCGAAATCAAAAACGTTATATCCTTAATTGCTTGTTTTGTAACGTTATATCCTTAATTGCTTGCAGCAACAAACATTATATCCTAAATTGAGTATTTGACATATTCTTAATTAAAAGCAACCCGTATTTTCATAATAATAATAATAATAATAATAATAATAATAATAATAATCCTAATTTCATAACTTTATTTATTGATATGAATAAAATCTCAAAATTTAAAGATTACGAAACAAATCAAATAGACATCTCCATTACCGAATTCCTATTACTGAAATTCACTCACACGAACAATAATTTTAAACATATTTAATTAAATCTAATCTCTTATTTTTACCATTTTACTATTTTAATTGCAAAACTTAGATTAGATATATTGGAACTTTTTGAATATATTTTTTAAATGACATTGTTTAAACTTTTATAATTTTATTCTACTAAAAACTCTATTTTTATTTAATTAAATTCAATATTTTATAAATAATTCTTTTACCATTTTAATTTTAAAAAATTGGAGATCTTTTGCTAGGTTCGGACCCAACCCAATTATAATATAAGCTAATAAAATATTATTATCATTACTTTAAAGTTTAAAAGATAAAATCAGTTACATAATCATTAAATAAACATATTTTTAATAACTAATTAAGTTAATTATTAATTATATTTAATATGGTGTGCAACACACGTGGAGGTGAAGATTAGTATATCATTAAAAGAGAATAACTAAATATAATTTTAAAATAAAATAAATGTACATAATTATAAATAATATTCAAATTTAATATTTATGTAATAAATAAATTTACATAAGTAATTTTTTATATTAATTTTTAACAATTATTAATGATCATTAACTATTAAGATTATTGTATTAAACCCAATTTTATCTCTATCACCATTAGAGGGACAAAAAAAAAGGTATATATTCTAAGAATACATTTTGCTACTAAGCAATGCCTTATTTATGATGCCAAAAGAAAAAAAAAAGACCTTATATACAATAAAAAGTGATTTAAATAATTTTTTTTAAAAAAATTATTTTCTTATGAATATATTATATTATAGATGATAAGCAAGCAATTTAGGATATAACATTTTCTACCGCAAACAATTAAGGATATAACGTTACAAAACAAGCAATTAAGGATATAACGTTTTCGATTTCGAGCAATTAAGGATATAACGTTTTCAATTTCGAGCAATTAAGGATATAATCAGTTAGGGCTCCGTTAATTGATGACGTGTCATCCACGTGGCATCCACGTAGATGACACGTGTATTGTCATAAATTACGTGGATGCCACGTGGATGCCATGTCATCATTTAACGGAGCTCTAACGGACTATATCCTTATTTGCTCGATTTTCGTAATGTTATATCCTTAATTGCTTGTTTTGTAAAGTTATATCCCAAATTGCATTTTGGGGCAAACCTTATATCCTGAATTGATTATTTAGCCCTTTGATTGCTTTGATTTGCTCTCATCTTTAAGAATTAAAGTGGAGGAAAAAAGAATTAAAGTGGAGGACCTTTGGTTGGTGCATGAATTGGCAGACATAATTGACACCAAATGAGATGTATGGCCTTGTGATTCTGAGGTATAGAATTCCTTCAAGAATGCTGTCATAAAGCTCCGGTTTTGATAAAAGAAAGCCACCGGAAAAAGATTAAACTGATATGCCAAGGAAATAACGTAGAAGGCCAAGGCTTTTGGAAGATTGACTAAGTAGCAACCCTAAATATAGATTTTGAAACAAGTATTTTAATTTGCTTTGAGGCAATGGGGCTTGCACGTATCCCATTTGGGCTTATTTGATGGCTCTTTTCACATAAAAAGGTTTTATTTGGGCCTGTTTACAGATTAAGCTGTTTCTTCTCTTAAGCCTAAAGCCTTCGCCCAGCAGCTCATAGTGAGGATTAAGGAATTCAAAGGAACATTATAAATATAATCCCTTACTGAAGTGAACTATCACACTTGAGAAATGTAGAAATGTCTGTAAATAGAATGCAGTTGACAATGATTGAGATCTTTGAATACCATTGATTCTCTCAAATTAACTCATCCAATAATGTTTATGCAACTCCATTAGTAAGCATATGCAAAGTAGGGATAACAAAAAAATAGGGAATAGGGATTGTTCCCAACTCATGCTATTTCCTCATCTCATTGAAAATTCCCCCAAAATAAGTAACAACAATAATATATCACCCACAAGTCACCACCACCAAAATTTTGAGTCCTAATAGTGGAGATAACGTTAATACTATGTATTTGCTTATACAAAACTGATTTCAGGTTCGCTATCTAGTCTTCAAGAAAATTATGCTCCTGAGCTGGTCTCCGAAGTTTCACTGCTTTCGGCAGTTTCATTGCTCTCAATGGTTTCGGTGGTCTCATCTTTGGTTTCATCTACATCTCCCCCTCCTGATGGCTCTTCTTGTACAGGCTTTGCAGGTCCTGGACCAGCGGACACTTTCACCATTGATGGACGCAACAGCCTGTCTCCTATCTTGAATCCCTTACGAAATTCTTGAATAATGATACCTTCTTCAAATTCTTCCGAATCCTCACGCATAATGGCTTCATGCAACTTTAAAACAGAGAGAACGAAAGCAATTTGTTAGAAAATTGCAACAAGATTCCCATCAGCAATACACAAAGATGAAAGCCACTCACATGAAGTTTCTCGTCAAAGTCTACCTACCTCTTTTAAGTTTAGGGAGTTACAAGTTTTTATGCCACAACTAGAATCGAAGATTCATATAAACATATCATACTTGTGAACTCACCGAAGTCAGCTCGAATCAATCAAGACTTGGTTTGAATTAAAAGCGTATCCAGGTCTTCCTAAAACCTGAACAAACTTGATTAAATATTCGAGAAAGCTCATCAAGTACTTGACTGAATTTCGAGCCAACTCGGCGCTTCACCTGCATTGAGCCACTTATCATTATGCCAATTAACGAACCAAAAGGATGCCTTTCATATAAATTCAAATGTATGTCCCTATTTAGAGAGGTTTAACTTAAAAGCTTCAGTACATCGGTATTCTCTTTAATAATAACTAACCAATATTCAGTTTGATTCCCCTCATTAACAATTAAATACAGTCATGTATTTGGAGCCATGAAAGGCAATCAGCTCACAAAATTGCCTCCTCAAACTCAATAATAGCTAAGAAGAACATTGTTAGAGAAAATTGGAATGAGGCCATGAGAGTTTAGAATTACCAAAGGGAACTAAACTTAAAGTAGCCAGTGTAACAATCATGAGACATCCAACAATGAGCTAGTCAAGTAGGTTTATTTAATAATAGAAAAGATTATTAAGAATTAAAAATGGCTAAGGGAGCAAAAGAATAAAGTATTAACTCACCATTGGATCAAAGGGGTTTCCCACCGTTTCTACTGGTTCAACACCAAGTGAGCCCAAAATCTCCATAAATTGCTTGTATATGCTCTGATAGCTGTTATTGATCTTCTCTTCTCCCTCTGTCTCAATCTTGATTTGGGCTTTAGCTCGCTCAAAGTTATCCAAAACAGGCAACAAATTTTCCAAAACTTCACCTTGGGCATTTGTTACCAGTGAAAGGCGCTCTCTCTCTGTCCTCTTACGAAAGTTGTCAAAGTCCGCACTAATCCTAAGAACACGATCCTTCTCCACCGACAATTCTTCTAACAAAGAACCAACTTTCTTTTCAAGATCTACTTTATCATCTTCAATGGAATTTAAATATGCTTCTATGTTGGCAACTTTTGACTCATCATTACTTGCCAAAGCTTCTTTGTATGCTTGGAGCAATGATACCATGCCTGAAGAAGGTATATCATCAACATCACTACTCTCATCTGCAGCAGCAGCATCCTCTTCAACGGCAACAGCTCCATCTGAAGAATCCTGTTACATGTGTCATAAATATGTCAGCATTATACAATACTTTGAAAATCACTCTACCACTGAAATTCTAACCTTATGCTAGCCAATCCATGACCCAAAAAGTTAAATTAGATTAAATATCTGATATATCAACCCTAGGGAATCATTTGTAATAACGGTAAGAAACACTCAAAGTCAAATAATCATTCTGATATTGCCAATTTCTAGACAGAAATGGTTCGATTATGAAGAAAATGGATATCAATTCACTGTAAAGGCACAAGACATGCTGTATATTGTAACACTTCAAAGTATCACTCATCAAAAAACAGAAAAGAATATTAATAAAAGAGCTAAGAACTCCACTTTTTGAACCAAGATATGCATAATAATTATTGAGTAGAAAAGACAGTGAAAAGCACTTGATTCAAGGATCAAACTAGTAAATACAAAATAAAGCTTAAAAATAATGGAATGGATATATCTAATAAGGACTAGCAGCAAAAGTTCCGCCTATGAAAGGTTCTTCTAGTAATCTATTTTAGCACATTCCCTTTCAATCATTTAAGGATTCTACATAAAAATTAATCAACATCTTATTATCTGGCTATTAATCATATGCATCCCAAAACACACAGAAGTGATCAATCAATAAGATCTAAAAATGTTTATTGGTTTAATCTAAACTTTAGTTATACAAAATGTTATAACCAAAACTAAATCCATGCATACTGTATTCCACAGAATCGTTAACTTAAATGATGATAACAAAGACATGCCATGATTGATAGACGAGAAGATGAATCATTAACATCAACTCTAAGGTTTTATCAATTACATGTTTCCAACCCACTTTTATTCTATCTCACTACATATCACCTTAAACAACCTCTAAGTTGCATGGAAACAATGTAACTGCAGTTTAGTCTTCCAAAATAATTACCCTAAATATATAATGTTTGTGCTGATAAAAAATTGAAGACTGAAACTTTTGACACATATGATAAAAGTATCTAGACTCCCATAATAAATAAGCAACTAGATAGGGTTCCAGGCTTCCAGCAAAAGAGAGAATCAAAGTATTCAAGGTAAATTAACCAATTTGAACATGCAAACCTTAATTTGCCAGAAATAGAGAGATTGTAGCATTATAATGATACTCATTGTGTTGCATGGGGCGGGATAAAACATTTTTCATCTAAGCACTCAAAACCACAAGTATTCTTTATAGATATGCCTAGGTAACTAGGAAAAAAAAAACAGATTATTTTGGTTTATCAAAATATCTTTTGTAACATTCTGCACAAAACATTGCAGCCAGGTTACCTTCATATCCAGAAAGGAACCAACCACCCAATTTCACTCTAAATTTCTATCTAACCAAGTTTACTGAACCAAGTAAAACGCAGGCCACTGTCAATTCGGGGTATCGCCTGCTCATCAACTTCACCACAATTCTTAGTTCTTAACCGATCAATGCAGCCAAAACTCAAATCCTGACTCCCTTAAACAACCAACTTTTCATCAATTTTTGCTCCATCCTATCCACAAGGCCTAAAAAACTCTCCTTGTTCATTGCTAGGTTTCCCCATTCAACCCTTGAGCTCAATAGAAATTGCAGCTCCATGTGAATAGGTGACATAACTTTAGTTGGATAACATTAATAATTATAACATCCAACCATTAACTACAAAGAACAGAAGATATTCAAGTAGAAAAATCCTTAATACAGCTAAATTCAATACACTATCAAGTTACCACTCATCTCTAACATACTTAACCCCTAAAATCCAAAACCCATTGCTACTTTTGTCAGATATATAAGCACAAATAAGGATTAAACATAAAAACAAGGCAAAATGTCTAGACCCAGGATTCAAACACTAAGATATATAAAAGGAAACTAATGTTAAGTTAAAGTTACCTCAATTTGAGGTTCTTGAACTTCTTGTTGGGTCTCAGTAGTTTCAGTTTCACCTCCATTTGAAGCAAAAGGAACCAACTTTAAGAACCGGAGAGAGGGTGTAGAGGTGAACCGGAGGGAACAACTTGTACGAGGAAGCCTTTGTTTGAAGCAAACATGGAAGGGAGTGTTTGGAGAGATTAAGGAAATGGGTGTTACACGTGGAGGAAGAGAAGGAGGGGATTTAAACGGCAGCGTTTTAAGGAGAGTAGCCATGGGAGGGAGGAAGAATCCTAAGAAGGCGGAGATACTGATAGAGAGAGAGAGGGAGAGAGGTGGAGGAAGATAGGAGGGTGGATGAAAGATGAAAGATAAAAGAGCAGGTAGGAGTTTGATTTGGACCATTGGATGACGGTTTGGTAATTAGATCGGACGGTTGTTTGATTATCAAAAGATGAAAATGGAAACTTCTGGTGTTCTCTGTGATTAAATTTTTTTTAAAGTTTTTTACTTTTTTTAAACTTCTGGTCTTGTAAGTAATAACTAATAATGGAATAAAAAGTTAGAAAATTTTACCCAAAAAAAAAAAGTTCGATAATTAATGAAACAAAAAAAATGCTAAATACCAAAAAAAAAGTGTTTTCGTTTTTTGTAAAAATTAGATCGGTAACCTTGATGAGATATATGTTCTACTTGTAGAAATTTGAAGCTTATGTAAATTTAGGACTCCAAAAAAAAATTTGAGTTGGTACATACACATACTCAAGAGGGAGGATGTAGGGATGTCAACGGGGCGGGGAATGTGCGGGGGGAGTATTCCCTGTCCCCGTCCCCGACTTCACAACTTTATCCCCGTCCCCGTCCCCATCCCCGGCGGGGAATGAAATGTAGTCCCTATTCCCGTCCCCGTGGGGATCCGATGGGGACGGGGATTCCCCATACCCGAATATTACAATTTGTTTTTTGAGGAAAGAATCATTTTCATTTCTTGGTTTGGGATTACAAACGCACAGGAAGACCCGTACACCGCTACATGATTAGCACATTACTGAAACGCTAATCTATGAGCCAACAAATAAACCCAATTAAATCTCATTACAATTCAAATAAATCTCTATACCCATAAATAAACTACCTACCTACCAAATACATAAATAAACAAATTACAAATAAATCTCTATGCCCATAAATAAACTACCTACCTACCAAATACATAAATAAACAAATTACAAATAAACTCACATTCCGTGAGAGTTGACTCACATTCCGTGAGAGTTGAACCTAAGACCTCATGGTCTAGGTAAGCTGGAACTAAGAGTCCAGTACTTTACCACAAGGCCAAATGCCTGATGGTGAATATTACAATTAATTTTTTAAGCAAAATTAGTAAATATTTATTTGTTAGTATATATTATTATTTATTAGTAAAACATATGTGACTTAGTAATTCTTTTATTTAACATATATATTAATATTCTTGTTTTGTTGTAAAAAAAAACAATATATATTAATAAATATATATATATATATATATACATAGTATATATATTTTATGTATAAAAAAAATAGTATATATATTTCGGGCCGGGTATGGGGCGGGGGGACCATTCCCCGTCCCCGTCCCCGTACCCGACGGGGAATGAAAAACAATCCCCGTCCCCGTCCCCGTTCCCCGAAAATGCTCCCCATCCCCGCCCCCGTCGGGGCGGGGAATCGGGTTCCCCACCGGGTTCGGGACCCATTGACATCCCTAAAGGGATGTGATAAAAGTTTGAATTTAGAACATTTGTAATATGTTGAGTTTTCGGTGCTCCCGTTGTGATGCACCCACTTTTCAGTGTGATGCACCCATTGAATTCTGATCATTGGATGTAACATCTATTTTTCTGATCGTCGGATACTAAAAGGTTTAACCTGCTAAACCGATTTTAAAAACCTTTTGGAAAGAATTCGTATGAGATAGTCCTCTTGATAGATTTTTACCCCTTTTTTATTACAACCGTTGATATCAACTATATTTTTTTACTTGATTTATTATTTTTTTCTCTAACTTTTTTACGTTGTATTTTTTTTTACAACGAAGAAGAAAAGAAATGGATAAAAAATACAATGTAAAAAAGTTAGAAAAAAAAATAAATCAAGTAAAAATAATGTAGTTGATATCAACGGTTTGTAATAAAAAAGGTGTAAAAATCTATCACGAGGACTATCTCATACGAATTCATTCCAAAAGGTTTTTAAAACCGGTTTAACAGATAATCAACTTTTAGTATCCGACGGTCATGAAAATATATGTTGTATCCAATGGTCAGAATTCAATAGGTGCATCACAACGGGTGCACCGATGACTACACCTTTGTAATATCCCAAAGTAAACAAATCTCTTAACAAAATTAATTAGAAATTAGACGCTTATGTAAATTTACGACTCCTCGAGGAGTTGACACATACACATACTCAAAAGGGATGTGATAAAAGATTGAATTTACAACATTTGTAATATCCCAAAATAAAGAAAACTTTTAACAAAATTAATTACGGAATTTTATAAACTTATTTCTCCTTCCATTCTGCTCAATTTTTCTCTGATAAAAATTTCTTAAAACAATGAGAAAATGATTGTTCAAACACGAACTAGTTCTAAGATAAATAAGCTTTTTTTTTTGTTTAAATGTCAAAATACACCTTAAAGTTTATACGAACTCCTAAATGTTATGTACCCAACTTTTTTATTTTGATCATATCGCACCTTAATGTTTTATTTTGCGTACATTTTGCACCCTCCATTACTGAAAATTCGTTAAGTGCCCGACGGTGTCGTTATGATGCTGACGTGGCATGCCACGTCATCCGGAATTTGCCACATGGCATGCCATGTCAACATAAAAAGAAAAGAAAATAAGAAAATTTTGCCACATCAGCATGCCACGTGGTATTTTCATCTTATGTGGCATGCCACGTCAGCACTGTAACGGCATTGTAACCATTTTCCACAGAGGGTGCAAAATGTACACAAAATAAAACATTAGGGTGAAATATGATCAAAATAAAAAAGTTGGATGCAAATTGAAAAGTGATGTTCCGTATAAACTTTAGGTTGCATTTTAGCATTTAAGCTAATTTTTTTTTTCTTTTTGCTACTTACTACTAAGATAAATAAGTTACAAAAATAAAATCTACACAAAAATATTGGACAATTTTTTAATTAACTACAAAGTCCCTCCTATCGTTTGTGTGCAAAAACTACAAAGTCCGTAATATCTTGTTAACTCATGATTATTGTAGGTGTTTTAAGTATTCCATAATTATATTAGGGCTTCAAGTTCAAAGGGAAAAATCTCTTATTTTATTTTAATCATTAGTACCAATTAAATATAATCATTTGAATTGCTTTAGAGAATGGAACAAGATAGTTGACGCTCTTGCCATCAGATATTTGACCTAATAGAAAAGTGTTGATCAACTCATAATAGTTAATTCCAATGCCTAGAATATTTGATATGTAGGAGTCTCAAGTAAAAGAAAAAAAAAGTAGTTGACCCTCTTTCTTGCTTATTGGGGACACTTGCTTTTCGAACATTTTTGTTATTTCCTCGAGCATTCCTCATTCTCTAATCAGTTCTAATTGATCACCAACTAAAGAATCCGTTTACAATTAATATTCGAATATTAAAACATAACAAGATCTTGCCAGCGCGCTACGCCGCGCAATGACCAATCTCTCTCTCTCTCTCTCTATATTAGGGTTGATCAAACACCGACCGAACCGATTACACCGACCGCACCAAATTAAAATGGTGCAAACGGTGCGGTATAATCGGTTCATTCGGTTTATTCGGTTTTAAGAGGCGGTGTAAATGGTTTGTCGGGGTCGGTGGCGGTTCACTAATTAGTGAACCGACACCGACCGAAAAACCGACATGTTTTTATTATTATATATATATATATGTATATTATATGACATATGTAATATGTATATATAAGTTATAAGTTATAACTATATAATATATATACGTTTATTTTACATATTTTTAATAATAATATATTTGAAATATATATATATATCATCAGATAAAAAAAACCTGGCCTAACCCTAAAATTATTTTCAGTTTCTCTCTCTCTCTCTCCTCCGCTTCTCTCTTCTTCTTCAGCCACAGCCACCGACAGTCCGACACCGTGAGTTTAAGGCCGGCGACGAGCCTCTCGACAGACAGTCGGAGGTCGAGACTCGTCCTCCGGCCTTCGAGTTCCGTTTTGGGGGTTTAAATTTTAGGTTTTTTTAAATCCCCCAATTCGAAATTTCAAAATCCTAACTCATTTTTTCTTCAAAGTGATCATTTTTTGTCCAAAAGTGTGAAATCTTTTGCCCTTTCCTCTTCTAGCAGATCGGAATTTGCAAATCCCAAAATCCCAATCCCTATTCCCTAATGGAAGACCCACCGGGAAGTGAAGGTAATTAGTAATTTTCAAATTCTTTAAATAGTTTATATAATTGTTAGTTTAATTTGTAATTCCGTTGTTGTTTTGTTTACTAATGGTTAAATTGTTCATTCATTCATGTTGTTAATAGTTTTGTAGAATGGTAATGGTTACCGACTCACTGTTACTCTGTTAGTTTGATAAAATCTTGTAATTTCCTTGCCTCTTTGGTGCTTATTACTGCTTAATCATGATTCATGATAATCACATGTCTGTTCTGTTGTATTTTTTGTCGTGTTTCCTTGCCTATATATATATAGTGTTTAATTTAAAGATTATGATGCTATATACCAAGCTTGATCTGAATGACATAATCCATTGACTAGTGTAGTGTGTGCAATAATGACATTTTGTGGAAAACTTTTTAATCCTCTCTGCACTTCTCTTAATCTTTCATTTTTTTTCTTCTTTAATTGTAAGATGCAATTCTGTTTGCACTGACAAGCTAAAGACAGATTGGAATTGGAGAGCCAATGCTTGTAGCTCTGCTTCCAATCTTTTGGTGCCTTAAAGATTTAATACTTCTAATTTACAATGAGTATTGAGTAAATCAAATGGACTTTAATTACTAGTATGAAGAACATTTTTCAGCCTTATAATATAGGCCGCTGAACTGAACATGAGCTCTGGAGAATTAGGAGAAAATGTAGATTAAATATAGCAAAATGCTATGTATGATTTCTATGTATGTTGCACGTTGCTTTTTTCTGACTTTCCATCATTGTCTATTTGCTAATGCCCGTTGGAAATATTTGATAGAAATATTCAGGTTGTTCTTTTATTTGATAGAAATTTTTTCAGGTTGTACATAAGCTGACTATTTGTATTTTCTGACCTAGAACTATCTTCCTCGGATGAGATACTAGTTCATGCCACTCAGTTTGAGCCACGGCCACTCGGTCCTCCATTGACGGATGTAGAAACTACAAGCTCAAGCAAGAGGAAACGGAAAGAAGTGCAAGTGGCCCAGCCCGAAAAACAACCGCAGCCTCCTGTGGAAAAAAATCAAAATCGTGGTCTAAGGTATGGCAGCACTTTACTAAATTCAAAGTGGCTGAGACTAATGAAGTTAGAGCTAGGTGTCATTATTGTGAAATTACATATGTTGCTCATGGTAAAAGTAATGGGACTACTCAGTTGAATACTCATTTAAAGAAGTGTAAAAAGATGCCTAATCACTTGAGGGATGGTTTTACACAAACTGAGTTGGTATTAAAAAGTGGGGAAGATGGGTCATCAGGGGCTGTTTCCGTTTGGAAGTTTAACCAAGAGGAACTTAGAGCAGCAATAGCAGACATGATTGTCATCGATGAGCTCCCGTTTTGCTTTGTGGAGAAAAAGGGGTTTAATCGAGTGATGTCTCTTGCATGCCCAATGTTTCAAATGCCTTCTAGACACACTGTGACTAGGGATATTGACAAGCTTTATGAGGATGAGAAGATCAAGCTTAAAAAGCTTCTAGCCTCATGTACTAGTCGGGTGTGTCTCACTACGGATACATGGAGTAGTGTACAAAAGAATTCCTACATGTGTGTGACAGCCCATTTTGTGGATGATGGGTGGGTTTTGAGGAAGAAAGTCATCCATTTTCATCCCATTACAAGTCACGCGAGTGATGATATGGGAAAAGATCTTGAGAAGGTTTTGAGGGATTGGGGTTTAGACAGAATTTTGACCATCTCAGTTGATAATGCTACAAATAATGATGTTGCTATTTCATACTTGAAGAAAAGGCAAGAGCAATTTAGAACTTCAATGTTAGGTGGCAAATACCTACACATGAGATGTGTTGCTCATATCATTAATTTGATTATGCATGATGGGTTAAAAGACATGAAGGGTGCGGTTGATAAGATTAGGGAGACGGTGAGGTTTATTAGAAACTCAAATGCAAGGCTTGGAAAGTTTAAGGAGTTGGCAAAGAATATTGGAATTGATGTATCTTTAGGGTTATGTGCTGATATCCCCATTAGGTGGAATTCCACCTACACCATGTTAGAGCATGCTCTAAGGTATGAAAAGGCCTTCGAAGCTTATGATATTGAAGAAAGCAAGTTTGGAGCTGCACTAGTAAATGTTAAGGGGTCGCCGACTCCTATTGATTGGGAAAAAGCAAGAGAATTGTGTAAATTCTTGTAGAAGTTCTTCCGATTGACAGTGAAAGTTTCGGGTAAGATATATATTATTCAAGTTCACTTCATTTCTCTTTTCTTTTACACAATAAGCTTGTTTTGTTAATGTGTTAATTGATTTCTCGTCTTTTCAGGTACATCTTATGTGACATCCAATGAATTTTTGCAAGACATCTGCTTGATCTACGGGAACTTGAATGATTTGATAAGTCATCCCGATAAAGATCTCAGGGGCATGGTAAGCAAAATGAAAGAGAAGTTTGAGAAGTACTGGGGTTCACTTGAGAAGATTAATATGCTTCTAGTCATTTCGACTGTTATGGACCCGAGGAAGAAAATTAATTTTGTTGAATTTTGCTTCAAAAGGATGTACAAGGGTGAAGTTGAACAAGTGAATGCCATGATGCAGAAAACACATGGAGCTTTAGTTGAGGTTTTTGATGCGTATAGAAAGTTTGTGCAGCCGGGTATTAGGGACAAAAACCCGCTTGTTAATCAAGGTAGTTTTGCCTCTACTATTGCTGCTAATGAAGATGATGAAGATGATGTGATGAGTGAGTTTATGGTGTATACCATGGAGAGTAACAAAGAAGAGAATCAAACCGAGTTGGACAAGTATTTACAAGAGGCCCCTGAAATTGTCAACAAAAGGGATGAGTTTGATCTATTGGGTTGGTGGAGAATCAATACGCATAGATACCATGTCCTCTCTTCTCTTGCTAGGGATGTGTTCACCATTCCTGTCTCCACAGTTGCATCGGAATCTACCTTCAGCACAGGTGGTAGGGTTCTAGATGCTTTTAGGAGCAGCATGAACCCTGCAATTGTACAAGCCGTGATCTGCACTGAAGATTGGCTTCGTGGTAGTCCAACATTTGACCCTAATGTGGAAGTTAATGACCAATTTAAGTCTGATGAAGTTGCCTTTGGTAAGACTTATATTTTAATTCCTAAATCCTAATAAACTAGTATTTCTAACTTGTTTAAATGCATTTCGCCTTTCTTAATTCTTTATATACTTTAGACTGACTTTTTTTATTGTTTACTAACTTGCTTAGAATCAAGGCAAAGGTCATTGGATCCAATCTTAGATGCTTGGGCATTCACCTCATTCATGCTAGAAGAAACCCTCGGGTAAAAGTCTACTACATGTATAATGTATTTATTTATTCTGTTATTTAGGCTTGCTGAATTTATATTATTGTGCTACTGCTTGCTGAATTTAATGAGCATTCACCTCATTCATTCTGTTATTTAGGCTTGCTGAATTTATATTATTGTGCTACTGCTTTGTGACTGAGTTTTATTGAATTTCCTTGGATGTTCTAGGGCTGACCAAACCAGCTGCTGCTTGCTGTTTTTGATGCCTTGCTCATATGGAATGGAGTATCACTTTGCTGGAATCTTGTTGTTTTCTGTTTTTTCCTTGCCTTGATTGGGAAAACAAACACTTTTTGTTATATATTAGATATTATTTTGCTAGTAGTAGTGTAGTACTACTAGGTAGGTAGGTTAGCTTAGCATGGCATCTACCATTTGCCTGCTTAAGTTTTTGATATTGCAGGCTTGTGTTTAACAATACAATGTGTTGATATTTTGTGATTTTGTCCAGCACTAACATAGAAGTTAGAACTTACAACATAGATAGGAAGCCAAAAATCATTGTCTGATTCAATTGTATAGGCTTTGCTGCTTCTTTTGTATATCACTTAAATTTACAAATTGTAATCTGCAAATTTGAGACATGAAAGCTAGTTGAAATGAAAGATTTAATTTTTGCATTTCTTTTCCTGTTTACATCGTTTGCATCGACCGAATAAACCGACACCGTCGGTAGTCGGTTAAGTCGGTGTTTGGCTTAATCGGTTCGGTGGTCGGTGTCCCAAAAATACCGTCGGTATAGTCGGTTTTGGAGGGTGCACCGAACCGGCCCCACCGACACCGACCGTTGAGCAGCCCTACTCTATATATATCTATATCTATATATATAAATATATAAATAAATTTGAAGTGAGTCTAAAATATGTAGCAAATTTCGGATATATATGTAATCAAATGATTTATTATAATAGTTGCATTACATATACATCTCAAATGTGACAGCAAACCGTTTATTAATACAAAGGTAGAGATGAACCAAAGTGTAAGAGGGCTGCTTGTAGGACAAATGTCTTCACATGTGCAAGAGGCATCTTTCCCATCAACCTAATAATACCCTTAAAAGAACTTCAAAAAGACAAAAGTTGTAACTTATGTTAGCAACAAAGGGAATGATGATGAGCACTGATTGCTCCACATACCTTTGTCTTTAGAGAATAATGGAGCTCCTTTCTTGTTGCATTTAGCCTTAACTTGGAGTCATATATGTTTCAAAAGTACATTCAACCTTGGGAATCCTTTAAAATATGATTCAAATGGTAGAAATGAAAGAAGCAAATACACCATCAATAAAAGCTATTGTTACAGCCCTTTAAAATTCAATTTACCATCATTGATAATTGAAAGGATAAATATTGTCAATATATAATAGCCTAATGTGTATGTAGAAGGGTGTTAAGCAATCTTATGATTGGCCTAATGTATATGTAGTCTTGATACATGAAGCTATAATGAGATTTCAGAAAAAAAATTATAAGACTAAAGCCTTAAACAAAATCTAAACTGCCTTAATTTATAAATATATAAAGCTAAAATAAGCATATGAATTGAAGTGAAACCTTATATTACCTATTAAAGATTTCCATGATCATTGGTGCCCAGCAACATGGGTTAAAAGTAATTTTTCTCAGTCTCTTGAAATTTGTCATAATTAGTTCTTTCTCCTCTGAAGCAACTCTTGTGAAAACCTATAGAAACATAAAGCCTGCACATCCAATAATGTTCATTCTAACGAATGTAAAGGCAGGGAGGAAGAGACAACGACATAAAATGTAAAGGTATCTATACTGATAATAAAGAGTATGGCAATTTCATGACTTTTTACAAAGGAAAAAAGTCGTATATATATTCTATGACATATGGAGGGTTTAGAGTGCCAAAGATAATGCTACTAAAGGGAAATTATATTTTTGATTAGTTAGAAATTTGAAATTTGAGATGCACCTATGAAAATGAAGAAGTGATTAAGTCAAAAGCTAAAAAGATTTCACCTTGAAAGTGAATTTGAATCTAGGTAGTCCAGCAATAGAGTTGAAAGGCATTTGCCAATGAGATCCTAAATGTATTATATAGTAACAAAATCTTCTTCCCTTGCTTTTCTGCTGCTTGTAGTATCAATCAATGTTTTTGAAACCGGATCGGCAGTGGAACCGGTGAAGGCTCCGGTCGGCGGTTTGACCGGTCCAACCGGTTCAACCGCCGGTCCGGTTTGATAAGGGTATTTTATGGAAATTGTTGAGATTTTACCTTTTAAATATTATATATGGTAGATATATGACACATGAAAGCATTTGGTGTAGTGGTACAAGCTTGTTTTTTGTTTCCCACAAGGTTGTGGGTTCAAAACTCACCTCCTTCAAAATATTTTAAAAAAATTTCAAATTTCAAAACCGGTTTTATCCGGTCAAATCCGGTTCAACCACCGGTCCAACCGGTTTTTTCACGGTTGTTGACCATGTTGACTAACCGCGGTTCCCACACCTTCAAGGACCGGACATGCCATCGGTTCCCGGTTTAACCGGTCCGACCGGCCGATCCGGTCCGGTTTTTAAAACAATGGTATCAATCCCATGATGGGATTTTCTTAATGATCTATAGGGCCTGTCATTATTCTTGTAAATGAGTAAGAGAGCTCAATAGTTAATGGTTGAATATGCAACAAAGGTCAGTCTTATCCTCATTTTTAAATTCATTGCAAGCATCCATGAACCAATTGTAACATCCTCATTACTAAATATACAAAAAACTGTAACTGATACAGAATGGCAAAATAGAATAATAAATTAAAGATCCGAGATAAAGCATCTAATTTTACAAAAGAAGCCAAAACCATTAAGATTACCTGTTACTTTTCAGAGCGACCAAACTTGAAAACATCACCTGAAAAGCATATATTGGACTATACACCTTAAGAAGAGAGCTCATAACCAATAGATTATATAGCAATTGCTATTTAGTTATGGTTCACAAAATTTAAAAAAAAATTAAAAGGACTAACACATATCTTATTACCTTCAACATTCTTGGTTTCTCATATCTCCTTGCCACTTTGCCCATTAAAATAGCTGCTACGATCATGTTTAGGCAAGGTTGTGAAAAAAATTGTTGTATAAAAAAAACATTGATCATAAAGTTTCAATATTATCCTCTAAACAGAAATATAGAAAAGCCAAATCCTCTTTTTAATAAGTATAATATATGTATCACATGCAAATGTGCATAGAATAGAAGCAAACATCAAATCCATCTTATGTAATTAATTTATAAGTTGGCTTAGTACATTCAGAATAAAATCTTGCTCATAGCAGAGAGGTGGCTAGTATTGCAGCAACAGAGCTCGAGCTTAGTTCCTAGAACAATAAGTTGGGCGAGGACAGAGCCAAGCTCAATAGCCTTAAGAATAACATTATAGTAGAAAACAACATAAATTATTGTATTGCATGATATCAAACCTGGTCACTGAAACCTGCATTACAAGACACAACAACACCACACCAGCTTCCAGCAGTTGCCATAGAGGTGACATAAAACCCGTCTCCACATAAAAGGGAAAGAGTCACTCACTTTGCAAGACTGTTGAGATTATTAGGTGCCTGAAAAGATTATTGTGATTCAGAATTCTTGCGCCATAAAATCAAAAGGAAAGAAAATAATTTATTAACCTCACAATAACTAATGAAAATTTCCAAAGACACCAAATTAAATCCAAATGGTTAAACACTTCTAAAATATTTGTTGAACTCTCTTGTCCCTCCAATCTGTTATGTGAACTTCTTTTGTCCCTCCAATAGGATTTTTTTAAGCCTCCAATCAAAAACTTACCACCAAAGTAGTTGTTACTATTAAACCAAATAATCACCATTCCAATAGTAAGTCCACCAGTTGAAACTTAGATTGTGCGAACTTTAATTAGTCTTCATATTGCAACCAAAATGGAAATTCAATGAAATCAATTATAACATGCTTTAATTTGATGCTTTCGAGAAAGAAAAAAAAAGAGAAGCTTTTTAAACCAATTAGTAACAATAATAGAAATAATAATCTGAGAGAAAGAAGAATAACCTGATAGTTGAGCCTTTAAGAGTACAGAGCTTAGAGATCGTAAAAACATGGCGGCTTCTCTCTGTAATTTGAGAGTCCAAACCAAAAAAACAGTGAAATCCATAAATTTCAGACGAAGAGAAACAAAGGCCAACAAAAGAGATAAACAAACCCTATACCCAGGAAAAATAAATATATATAAATAATTAAAAAAAAACAAAGAAAGTTACCTTGAATTCAAAACATCCCGACAGTGGTTTAATTTTTACATGACCCAGTGGCTTTGATCTCTATATATTTATATTATATATATGTGAAGAAAAGAATCCACCGGAACAAAAAAAATTGAAAAAGAAGAAGAGAAGGAGCAGAAGAGAGAATTGGGAAGCTCTGAAAGGGAAAAATAAAAGGAAAAAAAGGGAGAAGAATAAGAATGAAGAACAGAGAGGAACGGAAGAGAAAAGAAATGGGGACGCGGGAATAAAAGGTAGAAGGGGGTAAATTTCTCTGGAACCCTACTACGTGGCATATTTCAATTAGCCCATTATAAATTAAGTGACGATCATGCCCTCAATGTTTGTATGTAATCACAAAAAAACCGACTTTTAAATGACGAAAATAACCCAGCTTAAATAGTGCTAAACAGTCAACAAAATTAATGAGGTTTGTGTTAACCCCAATGTTGAGAACCGGACCGGAGTGTGAACCGGATCCCTTGGCGGTTCGTGGTTCAATCGGTCCGACCGGTTCAATCGCCGGTCCGATCGTTTAATTAAAAATCATTTAAAAACTATTATTTTAAATTTAAAATATTTTTAAAAATATTTATATATTAAAATATTACAAAAATCTGGTTTTTTCGAGTCAATCCGATCCGATTCCCGGTTCAACTGCCCGGTTTAGATGGTTCTTGACCGACGGTTATATATATGTGACGGAACCGAATTCATGACCGGTTCCCGATTGAACCGAATTCATGACCGGTTCCCGATTGAACCGGCCGATCCGGTCAGGTTCCGACAATACTGATTAACCCCGGTTTTGCTGTAATCTCATCAAATGCCTTAACAGGTGGTTTAATTTAATTATATATATATTATATATAATAATAAAATGTGGAAGATGTGAAATTTTCCAACATATCTTAAAGAAATCTAAGATTTTATAAATTGCAACTAACCATTCTAATTTTCTAAACATGTCACATGTGTCATCTTGGACACTCAACATCTTCTAATTAACAAAAATAAATAAAAAAAAAGACTTGCCAAAATAACAACAACATCATTTTTTGTTATAATTGGCGTTCGAAAGATAAGCTCAATGTATCAAAGCTTTTTAGGATATTAATATTATTTTGTTGACTTGCCCATTGACTTTGAACATAGTTATTCATTCAATATTCTATGACTAAAGTATCAAAAAATTTCATTAGTTGGCTTTGCTAGCATACTCTACACTTCTTCCCTCTTTACCAAAAGAGGAACTGAGGAAGAATGAGTGTGAAACTATATATATCCATACTAAAATGTAAATCAAATGTATTAATCTAATGCTAAAAAGTTTGCATTACCCTCTCTCGGGAAATTGGGATGGAATATATAGTTTGAAATCCTTCACCTATCGTAAGTTGGTTTGAAGTTGGATGTTTAAGCCGTTTTCTAATTTCATAATCTATATTAATGCATTCTAAATTTGGTTGTGTTATGGTCCCATGAAAATACAAAAAAAATGAATATGGCCATGTGTATTTGTTTGTTTTATATAGAGGACCATGAATATTTAAACTGACAATTATAT
>AWWV01011909.1:0-10992 GCA_001974805.1 Corchorus capsularis | reverse complement strand
TTGAATTTTATTAAAGAGTAACTTTTCAAAAGAAGAAAAATGAAAAATACGTAGAATTTTTCTTTACAGACTTTAATTTAGATGGTAGAAAACAAAATTATAAAATAACATCATTCACATTAAAATTTAATGGCAATAGAGATTATGAAATCGATGTTATTTACCGATTTAAAAAATGAGAATCTCGAGTTTTTACAAGGAAAATGGATGGAGATAGGAATGGAAGTCATGGACTCTATATATATATGACTATATAAGTAATCTAAGCAATGAAAAAGGCTGGTGCAAAAAAAAAAAAGGAAATGAAAAGGGAAGACAGTGTGAGATTGAGATATTGAAATGCCAATAAGAAAAAGATAAATGAGCTGTGGTATCAATCAATAAAATTGTATCACTTCATATGTAAGGCAGTATAAGTTATAAAAAAAGAAAATAAATTGGAATAAGTCCTAGAATCTAACCTCGAGATTCAACCACCATGCACCTACTATTAGATGGATACAAAATTAAAGAAATTATTATTGTTTTAGTAATTATATATATATTAGGATAATTTTCTATGAGTTAGTACAATTTTATGGATGGAACAATAATTGATGTGATAAGTCTGGTAATAGATAAGTAACTTTTTATAATAGATCTTTAAGACAAAAATTGTTTTATTATTATTTAAAATGAAACAAGATAAAATAAATTAAGGACCTGAACATTTGGTTCAATTGATGATATGTATGTTTCGTGATTTATGAGGTCTTAAATTTAGATCTTAGATTTAACTCCGACCATGTGTTATTGTTGCTTGTTATTATTATTAATAGTAATTATTATCATATATAATTTGTTTAGTCATTCCTATGCTTGGATATATATAAAATCATGTGATAATAATAATGAGATCTCATATTGTATCCTCCAAAAAAAAAGATAAAAAAAGGATGATGTTAAAAAAAAATATATATAGTATATACTAAAAGAAAATAATATATAAAAATAATATTTTATGTATTTTCCTTTGGGATACAAGCCTTTCAAAGATTTACCTAATTAATGATATATACTTATTAATTAATGATGATATATAGTTTGAGAAATTTTTATTATGAAAAAAAAATAAAGAAATTTTTATAATATAAAAAAGCCTTTTTTACCGTTACAAAGAAGTGTCTCACTCTCACCTCCCTACAAAAAGTATTATTAATATGACATCCAAAAATCATAAATATTCCCAACAAAACAATAAAACTCAATCCAACAAAGAGGATAAACCAAAATTGCTACTGCCACCCTTATAAGTTCTGATACCAAACTCTTTCTTTTAGCATTTTTATTTGAACAAGATAGGGATTCCTTCCAATACTGTTTTTGAATAAATCTTCATATTCTTATATACTACATTTATGGCACTCACTTTATGGGTGTAGAAATAAAAAAGATAGTTTATAATAGTTTTCTTTTTTGACATATTTAAATTGGTAGTTTTTTTTAAATGATATAAATAAAAATTAATTATTATATATATCTTTGGTGTTTATTTTCAAATGGATAGTTTTTAATTTTTAAAAAACTGAATTTGTATCCGAATCAATTCGTCTATACTAAACTCAGGACTTCACATTATAATTAGTATAGATATATATAGTAATATGTATATTCAACAAATTATGTGATGCTTATGTTAAATTTGTTTCTTTTTTAATCAAATTTTAAATCATGTTTCGGATTGAATACTTCCATTATAAGTCAGATTAATTCTTGTTATTTCTATTTTCTAAATACTCTGTATATATATTAGTGTTATTATAATTTTTTGCTGCGTCCAGGTATTTTTAATTCCAATATCCATTTCCAAACTAAAACGTAGTACTTACTACTTACTACGTTACGTTACTAAAACAATGTGTGATAGGTAACTCCCAATTGTTGCTTATAAAAAATTAAATAAAACAAAGAAATAATTCAACTGTTTTCCATTTTTTGTTTCTTTTTTTTTTCTTTAAATTATTTTAATTTTTTAAAACGAAAGGCACAGAGCGTTCTTGTCCCAATCACAGCTGACTGGAAAAGGAAAACAAAAACAAAAAACCTTTCCTTTTCTTTTCACAAAACCCACATACCCTCTAAATTTCCCATTTTCGTTGATTTTTGCTTAAAATAAGGCTTAGTTTGAGTTAAAAATTATTGAATTCAAGCTGGTTTTGGATTAATTTTGAAGGTTTTAGGGTTTATTTGAGGCTTTTGTTTGGGAGATCAAAGTGATATGGGAAGTAGAAAAGAAGAGGAAAGGAACGAGAAGATTATAAGAGGTCTCATGAAGCTGCCTCCTAATCGTCGTTGTATTAACTGTAACAGCTTGGTAATTTTTTCTCAAACTTCTCTTTGGTTTTTGTTTTCCTGAAGAAAATAATTTGTGCCTTATTTTCTTTTTAATAGTCAACAAGGTGTGTAAGGGAGGCTGGCAGAGTACATAAGAAAATGGAAAAAGAAAATGTTTTTCTTTATTTTCTCAATTCCTTTGGAAAATTTAAGTTCTAGCTGATGGGTATTATAGTTAACTCTGGGAAGAAGAAAGCAGAAAGATTTGAGATTGTGCAAATAGTTGTTTTTTTTTTTGGCCAAATTGGCAAATAGTTGTCGATACTGGGTTTTCCCTTTTTCTTTTTATTGTTTTATGAAAAATGAGTTTTAGCTGATGTTGTGATAGTGAAGCTCTACTTGGAGGCTGGGGAAGTGAGTTAGATAAGAAGAAGGAAGAAGGAAGAAGGAGATAGTTTAGAGTTGTAGAAATGGTTTTTGAAATTGGATTTACTTAATTGTTTGAATGGAATGGAGCTTTAGTTAGTGAATTTCAGGTCAGCATATCAGCTGTATTACCAAGGGTGGTGAACTTTGCTATATCATTTCCCTTTATACTCAACTGGTGCTAATAGAGTTTAAATTTTGGAGTTCCCCCCCTCTCAAATCAATCTGGCACTGTTGTTCACCATGACTTGAAGTTGAAAGAGTTATCCTCTATTTTGTATCCCTTATCTCCTAGATGTTAATTTGTGATTTTATTGCTGCAGGGTCCTCAGTATGTTTGCACAAATTTTTGGACTTTTGTTTGCATGACTTGCAGTGGGATACAGTGAGTATTTACTTTAGTTATTTCATTTATGATTTTGACATAGAAGTAATTGTCACTTTTTTGAAGCTTTTACTATTCGGTAGAGTGTAACTTTATCGATGCTGTATGGATCAATGCATTTGATTTTTTTCTATTTAAGTTGTTTGTAAGTTTGTTGTCACTTAGCTTAGTGATTTTTTCTTCCTTAATTGTATTTTGCATTTTGGTTGGTGATTTTATTCCCTTTGCATGATTCTGGTAGAGTGACATGAAATCAAAATTGAGTACTACAAATCTTTACGGTTTTCTTGTCCTATTACCGGGATAATTTGTGTCCATATAAATTTGTTTTGTAGTCGTGAGTTTACTCATCGCGTAAAATCCGTATCAATGTCAAAGTTCACTTCGCAGGAAGTTGAAGCTCTTCAGAATGGTGGTAATCAGGTTTGAACTAGTGTTACATCTGTTATTATCCATGGAAAGAGTGTGATGCTAATTGTAATGCTGACGAGGTGTTCTTTGTCTTATCTATTCAGCGTGCAAGAGATATATTTCTCAAGGATTGGGACCTGCAGAGGCAAAGATTACCTGACAGCAGGTGCAGAATATGTGATTTATCACAAGTGCTATGCATTTACTTGACAGATATGGGGTTTTCTAATAATTTTCTCATTCTTCATTGCAGCAATGCTGATAAAATCCGAGACTTTATAAAGAATGTATATGTGGACAGAAAATATGCCGGGGGAAAATCATCTGACAAGCCTCCAAGAGATATGCAGGTATGATTCTTATCTAGGACATAAAGTGGTTCCAATTCTTCAAATTATAAGGGTTTTTCCCCCTAAAATAATTATGCTGGTTGGTTCTGTCTCATATAACGATGTCTTGAAATTAGAAACTGAAGAGAAAATGATTGTGGATCTTTCTGTCAGAGTAGACTTTCCTTGTTATGTGTACATATATATGTATATTATTCTTTCTAAAATGATTTTTGCTTAATCTGTTCTTTTCTTTTTGTAGAGAAAACTTAAATTACCATTTTTATGTAAGAGCCACCTGACATTTTGTTAACAAAATATATGCAAATGAAATGAATGGGCTGATTTCTTGAAGCGGTTGTTTTTATGTTCTTGTCTTTTGGTTTTGTTTGAATTCATCTCACTAAATCCTAGAGCATAGTTTGATTGTAGCATTTTGTAATGAAATTGACAGAGCGTTAGAAACCATGAAGATGAGATGCGACGTGCTAGTTCTTATCATTCTTATTCTCAAAGTCCACCGTATGACTATCAATATGAAGATCGGCGCTATGGGAAACAAGTTGCTGCAGCACTTTCTAGGAAGCCTGGTTCAGATCGAGGCCACTATGTTGGGAAGGTTTCTAGTTTTGTCTACAGTCCTGGTCGTTTAAGTGATCAAATGTTTGAGGACAGGTTTGCGAATGAGGGTTCTGCACCCAGAGTTTCAGACTACTCTGTGTCCAGTGGAAGTGATCCATTCAAATCTGGTACAGGGTCGCCAAATTTCCAGAAGGACATTGGATTTAGCAGTCCGACTGCTCAACCTCCAAGAGATTTTTTAAGTGAAGATAGACAACATCAAACAATTAATTTGTTTGCGGATCCAAGTTTCAACAAAGATGCTGGAGGGATTCCACGCCCACAGGTTACATATTTCACACTTCTAATTACTGACAAGGCTTTTCATAAGCTGTGTGCCACATCTGAAAATGGATTTTTTCTTTCAAGCATGGTCATTGAAACACTATTCAGGCTTGGACCTATTCTGTGGGGATAGATGTATGGTTATTGTTATTAATAATTTTGGGAGAATTCAAATTATATGGTAGGGGTATCATGCACCAATCACTAAAAATACTCTCATGCACATTATAAGATAAGAGTGATAATTAACGTCAAGAAAGGAGCTTGAACCTGCATTATAATTTTTTTTTACTAACATATGTAAAATATTTCAGTGGAGCCTACTGTTCTTTCCATTTGTTTTATTTAAATTTTACGCACGTATATAGATAGTTTAGGATCAGCTGCTAGACATGCATGGACAAGAACTGGAACTTATGCACATTTGAGAGATAATATTGGTACTTCATATGATCATAGGGATTCAAAATATGTTAGGCAACTACTGTCAAGAAATGAACGATTTCCCTGTGAACTACAAGCTTTATTACCATGTCTAATCTTACAACTACTTAATTAACTGACGTCAGAATTGTTCCTTTATCTAGAGAACTAAATCAATGGGCAGTTCTGGGTCATTTGATGGCACTTCCATGTCTGTCAAGTCATATAATTCAGGCACTGGAGTGGATGTTGTCTGTGAACCTGAACAAACTTCTGGGTCCCATCATCATAAAGCATCTACTACTCCCCAATCATCCGTTCATTTGAATTATGGTGGCCTCGATCTCTTTGAAGCACCTCAGCCTTCCTCTGCTCCACCTATAGATTTGTTTCAGTTACCTTCAACATCCCCAGCTTCATCCGTAGATATATTCCAACCTGTTGCAGTATCTTCAATGCCACCTGTGAATTCATATCAACCTCCCCCTTCTACTCCATCCATAGACTTATTTGTTGGGATAGCTGAGCAGCCCCCAGCTTCAAGCTGTGATACAAAATCACCAGAGTTACCTGTACCTAAAACTGAAGGATGGGCAACATTTGATACTCCTCAGCGTGCAGCACCTGGTCCAGTATCCAACAACAATTCATCTGCTGTAATGCCCAATGATGGAGATTTGTCAGTGAAGTTTGACCAATTGCCACCCTTAAACACAACAATGCAGTGGCCACTGTTTGAAAATTCCGATGCTGTAGGGGATACTTCATCAGTGTCTAGTCAATGGCAAGAGGGCTTCGATGATGGTCAAGCCTCCACTGCTGCAACCAGAACTCAGGTAAGCCATTTCACATTGCAAGTTGTGCTCTTCTGAAGTCCATTGCAGTTTTATGAAGCATAAGAAACCATGGTGCTTGTAACATATATTTATATATATTTATATATGCTTTTTTACTGCTTGGCCTCCATTATTATGCTTAAAAAATTTAGAGTTCTTTCTATCATTCGAATGTATGGTCAACTGATTCATTGTCTTTGAGCAGTCATGGAATGCGTTTAATGTTCCAGCTGAATCGTTTTCTATGGAACCACAATTACTACCATACAATCATTTGGTCACTGCTGATCAACATTTGGGCTTAGGAGTTCCAGAGGTTCGCTACTTCTATTTCTTATGGTTCCAAAGGTTTACTTTTCTCAATTTATGTTAAAATGTCCCTTTTTGCAGAACCTTGATAATGATGGCATCCAAAAAGCTGCCTCACATGCCACTACTCTGCCATTAGAGGATGGCATAGCACCGTCATATGCTCCATTGGTAAATCCACTTTTGGTTTGTTCTTTTAACTTACCCGCTGTTTTTGTATTATATAGTATATAGTAGTTGTTATCAAGTGCTTCTTTGATCTCTTATGTTCAGAACCTCCTTAATTTTGCAGGGGGAGAAACAGTTGCATGTTGCTGAGCATAAATCAACCAACCCATTTGATCTTCCTTTTGATTCTGAATTCGAACAAAGTGATGTGGTATGCCATGCGTTTCCATCCTTGAATATGTTTTTACAGAGTTATGATGTTTTATCTTTATACCAACTGCCTGTTAATATTGTTTTTTCACCAATCTATGCTATGATTTAAGTTCTGGATTATAGTTGGAAGTGGAACTAAAAATACACTTAATTTCATACTCGAAGGTGAAAATGGTGACTAGATAAAATACCAATCTTTAACATGCTTGGAACCACCTTCTCTTTATGGAAGCTACTATTATTACTCTCAGGTGTTTGGAAGCCAGGGAACATCATGGTTAACTGAAAATAAACTTTAATTAATGGAAAATAAAAAAACCAAAATAAGGGATTGTCTTACACTTTTAAGACGGTAAGGTGATTTCTAAAGCCAAGCACTCTCTTTCCTTTTCACCTCTAACCCTTAACCTCTTTACCCAAGGCCAATGACTGGCCACCACCATTCCAACCACATGGGTTAAGACCAGCCACCATGCTGCCCTTTCATTCCCCTTCTTTGATCACCTTTTCTTATTTTTCTTCACATTCTTACTCTCGTTGGGGTTGTATCTCCATTTCCTTCCCTCTGTCATCTTCTGTTTACCACTTCCCTCCGATTGCCTGCTGTTGTGCCCATCTAAATAGTTATTTGACAAGACTTCCTTTTTCTGGTTCTAAAACTGAGTCACAAATTCAAAGGGGAAGAGATGGTTCAGCTCTTGGCCAATCTTTTTATTTTCTTTGTTGGTTTGATTAAGTTAACTTATATATAGCATAAAAATTTATTATTGATAATAAAAACCTTTATAATTGAATGAACAATAATTCTTTGATAAAGAGAAAACTGCTTAGGGGAGGCATAAGCGCGAGAAAGGAACTCCGTTAGGACACCTCCTTTTCTGAATACTGGAGTGACTCTAGCTGCTGCCATAAGCTTTGAGTTTAGTGCTTGCTTTCTCAGACTCTACTATCATAATGGATAGGCTTACTTTGAGAGGCGCTTGCTTGAATAGCTGCTAAGAACTGCAAGAGCTAACTTCCCACTGCCCAGCAGACTACTTCAGTTATGGATGATTGATGTAATTTATTTATTTTTTCAATACTGAAAACTCATGGAAGCTGTAAATCATAATATTGAAGTTCAAAATGGAAAATATTTTTCTTAACATCATGCAAACATCAGAAAATATTTCTCATGGTTAAGGAATCCTTTTTTTCCTTTTTCTTTTTCCCAATGGAAGTTGTTTGCTCATGAAAACATATTCCTCTAACAAGTAATTTTACGGTTACCAGCAGAGCCAAAGTTTAATCATTTCTATTTAATAGTCCATACTTGTTCAGAGTATATTACTTGTTGGGAAGGCAGATTTCATATTTGAATTACTCTAATGAATTTCTTCTTGGTTTATGGCATATTGCAGTTCTTGGATATGAGTTCGCTGCAAAGTGCACTTCCTAATGCTCAGTTGCCCTCCACCTTTCTTGGTGGTGTATCGCAACCATGGTTTCCTCAAAATCAAGTGACACCGTATATCCCAGCAACTCCGCAAGGTAGTTCTTATTGTCTCCTAGGAACTAGAGAGCCAAAATTGTTAAGCTCATGGTTGGCCAATGGATTTTATAGATAATAGATAATGAGCCAATAAAGGAAAAGGAAAAAAGAACCAAAACTGATGGCTTTGGAAAACATCTGTGATCATAGACCATGAATTTTCTGAAAAGTAAATCCGGGAACTTGTTTCTGCAGGTGGCTTAACATACATGTCTGGCCAAGCACCAAGTTCTCAATTACCGTAAGTTGTTTTATCATGTTATAGTCTTATCATCATTATTGCCTTGCCCCAATTATATCATCATTAGCATTCATACTCACTTTTTAAAGCATGGTTTTCATGATACAATGTTTTGTTTGGCTTATGTTTTGTGTTGTTTTGTTCTTTGTTCTTTGTTCCATAGAAGTACAAGTCTCCTGTTATCTATTAAATTCCAAAATTTCGAAACATTTATTACAATATTGATTGGATTGAACTGCCTTGCAAACTCATTTGGTATTTTTCTCAGGGAAATGTGGTACTAGCGTGTCAAACTTAAGATAAAATCAGCAACCTTATATTAATATAAAAAAATGTTACCGTAATTCTGATTTATAAGCTAATCTGCTGGAGAAATCTGTTGCTTGACAATTTGAATACTCATATTAACTATGCGTTCTTTATATAATGTTTTTTAAAGTTAAAAATTGGTGTTCTATGTTAGCAGGAATGTCCCAGCCCAAGGACCAGTAGCTTCCATTGGAGGAAATCCTTTTGCATAGAATTTTAGTGGCAAAAGTAGCATTTTAGTACTTTTCCAGTCAGCTGTAGTTTACTAGTGCCTAAAAATGTAGTGTAATCTCTTAGTTATTAGAAATGAATCTACTATGAAATCATTCCGGCTTTTTTCTTTGCGAAAAATAAGACTACATTCCTAGTCCGAAATTTTTTTTAGCGTTCTACGTTCTTCCAAGCCTCTTGTTTGTATGTGAGTTATAATTATATGTTAGTAGAAGCAGTGATGCTACCAAGGAGATTGGTAGGAGAGAGATATAGGTTTGTTTTTATGGTTCTTTGGTGGCTAAAGTTTGAATGTATTGTAATTGTGCCGTTTCTTAGGCATTTTCTAAGTTATTCTTGTTTGCTGCTCTTCCATTTTGATTGTTCTGCATTTTTTTTTTGTTAGAAATATGTAGAAATCTCCAGCAATCTTGAATTGGTTTTTCTCTTGTAGCTTCCATGGTTATGTATGCCTACAATTACTACATCATAATTCTATAATTTAATTTTCCATCTAACCATATTAATTTTTTTTAAGAAATTACTTTTGAATTTTTTTATTATAATTTCTATTTAAGAAAGTTGGATTATATCATTTAAGGCAAAATATTGGTTATTGTCGCCAGTAGATGCCTTATTTTAAATTTTGGTTCCTTAATCCCTACGGTAGGGATTCGGCTCCTCTCCAGCTGTAGCCTGTAGCTGGAGAGGTCAGTCCATACTACGATTAAACCATGTGTTTAGTGTCTACCATGTGTCTCCATTTAAATCTAAAGCTTATAAATAAAAGTAAATATAAGAGTCTAACATAGTACTCCCCCTGTCCCATAATATAAGTCCATTTTAACTGTATCACAAAGTTTAAGAAAAGTAGTTACAACTCTAACTTCTATAAACTTTTATCTTCTCTTTCCAATTTTATCCCTCTTCTCTCTCCTCCCACTTACTCCCTCATAGTCAATAGATAAATTAAATTCCAACTAAATTTCTACTATCACTAACAAGGGTAATTTAGATAACTTAAGTAAAAGTTGCATTGGGATTTAAAAAGGGACTTATATTTTGGGACAAATAAAGTTTCTAGAAGGGGACTTATAATATGGGACAGAGGGAGTATATCTTATCTCTTAAAACGATGCCTAGTCGCCTACTAAATTTAAACTAATTTGAAATACTAAGTTCAAACTAATTTGAAATGAAACGGAAAGGGAAACAAATTTGATATTCCCTTTGTCTCATATTATAAGTCCATTTTAATCATATTACAAAGTTTAAGAAAAGTAGTTAAAACTCTAACTTTTATAAACTTTTATCTTCTCCTTCCAATTTTGTCCATTTTCTCTCTCCCCCAACTAAGTCTCTCTCCTCCCACTTACTTCCTCATAGTCAATAGATGAATTAAATTCCAACTAAATTTCTACTATTACTAACAAGGGTAACTTAGGTAAAAGTTGTATTGGATTTTAAAAATAGACTTATATTTTAGGACAAAAAAGTATCTAGAAGAGGACTTACAATATGAGACAGGATGAGTACTATTTATGGAGGCCATTTTAGAATTCAACAAGTTTTGGGGCAATTCACTCTTGCAATGTTTGTGTACTTGCTGTCATTCCTATTGAATAAACCGGTCCAATATAAATTTTAAGAGCAGAGAATTTTTTTTTCCCTCTCTCAGAAGAACAGAGAAAATCTTGCTGCCATTTTAAAACCTTTTGATGGGTGTCGTATTCCACCAAAAATAAAAATCATACAAAACCTATAGATAGGGTAAGTACGAGTCGATCCCACAGAAAACTATTGTTTTAATTACTTTTCCTAAAATTGTGAACTAAAATAAAATGGGGGGTTTTATGTAGAAATTAATTAAACTAAATAAAACACAAATTAAACTAATAGGGAGATTAAAGAAACAATTAAATAGACATTCCAATTTCAAGACAATCGCACTCTTGGGTTAAAAGGATTTGATCCTTGGCATC
>AWWV01011908.1:0-16725 GCA_001974805.1 Corchorus capsularis | reverse complement strand
ACTATAATAGTTTAAGTAAGGGTATTTAAGAGATATATTTAAAAAAATAAGGGTACAATGGTCGATTCAAAAGTTTCTCAAAACTCGTACTTTTATATATAGTATAGATAAAAAAAAGATACTCAAATTAATTCAATAGTTTTAGACCTGAATTTAAAAGTTTTTGATATTGGAAATTCTACAATTTGCTTATAGTGGCATGTTTCTTTTCTTTTCTTTTTTTTGACAATTTTTTGTTTTTAATAATAGTTTAATTTAAATACAGTATTTTATTAAGAGATTGAAGAAAACATAATTAATTAATCTAAATGTAATAAAAATACATATTTACCCTTTAAAATGAATACTAAACTTATAAAATTGAGAAGGCTATTTTAGATATTTCAGGTCAAGGTTTTTGAAGTTTAGACTTATATAATATAAAGATATATGGCTCTGGTGGCGCGGAGTTACCATTATTTTTTTCATTATTAATTTGTAAAACTCTCTTGGTGTTCAAAAAAGATTTCAATTTTTTTTTCTGGAAAATAGATTTCGGATTTCAAATTTTGAGAGAAAGCAACGGTCGAGGAAAAAAACAATGGTGCTTGTTCAATATGTGTTTTGGGATGGACTTAAACTTTTGCTTTCTAGCTATGGAGAGTTGGGATGTTCTTGGAAGGATTGGAGAGGGAAAGGAAGTTTGAATGGTAGTGTTAGAAGTAGGGGTGTAAGTGATACAATACTATTCGCAAGCTACTTGAGTTTGATTAGAAGAAGATTCAAATTCGGCTCGGTCATTGTCGAGCTGAGCTCGAGCTCAGGTAGCTCGAGTATCGAATCGAGTCGAGCTTGAACTCAAGGATGCTTGATTCGATACCCGTCGAGCTACTCGGTGCACATATATACATCATATTATATATTTTATTAAAATATTACCTATAAAAACCTGTCGAGCTCGAGCTCGAGTTCGAATTTCAGCTAAAATTTATTTTTTGAATTTTTTAATTAAGTATCGAATTTAGCGAGCCGAGCTCGAGCTAGGTAATCAAAGCTCGATCGAGCTCTAGTCGAGTGTCGAGTTCGTATTTTTGTGTCGAGTTCGAGTTCAAGTAGCTCACTACTCGACTCGACTCAACTCGATTACACCCCTAGTTAGAAGTAGTTGTGGTGGATGATGGCAAAAGAGACGAAGTCATGTTTTTTTAGTATGATGAAAATTGAGAGAGCTTTGCATTGCTTTTATAACCAATTAAAAGTTACCCACTCCACATGTCAAGCAATAAACCAAGCAAAATGTCAAGCAAAAAACTCATCAAAGTGTCAACTCTGATTAAGAGACATTGCATTTGAATTAAGGTATACATTGTTTTCTTTGAAAATAAAAGTCATGTGTCATCACGCGCTTTTTTCTACAGTGTAACTCATGCTCTGTTTGTATTAACATAATGGACCTATATGAGGCTTCCCGAAAAGTTGAGGCCCTTATTTAGCCTTTTTGAAAGTTCGTGCCCTTGTTTGAGATTTATGACAAATTTCGGGGACCTATTTGAATTTTCAGCCAAGAGAAAAGTGTATGTAAATTTTCATTTTGTCAAGTGAAGGTGCTTAATGCTTTTAACCAAGATCTCAGGTATAAGATTGGATTATTTTTGGATAGAAATTAAAATTGAAAAAACCATATTGTTTTGTTATTTTATGTCATAATATCATTATGACTCAAAATAGGCCCAATTTGGTGCAATTTGTTAACGTTTAGGTCTAATTTGGTCCTATTTAAAGGTTTAGACTCAAATTGAGTAAACTTGGAAAGGTTTAGCCCCAATTTGAACATTAGTGCTTTAAAAAAAAAACCCCGCGCCTCTGCCATTGCCTTATTTTAAATTTGACTCCCTTTTCCTATCCGAATTAGGGTTAGTCCTAAACCCATCGCTATATATATGGCTCTGGATTATGAGTTTCTAAGTTTTTTCTAAAAATAAAAAATAAAAATTCGAAGTAAGGGTCGAGAAAAAAAATGGTGCTTGTTCGATCTGTGTTTTAGGATGAACTTAGACTTTTGCTTTCTAGCTATGGAGAGTCGGGATGTTCTTGGAAGGATTGAAGAGGCAAAGGAAGTTTGAATGGTAGTGTTAGAAGTAGGGGTGTAAGTGATACAATACTATTCGCAAGCTACTCGAGTTTGATTCGAAGAAGATTCATATTCGGCTCGATCACTGTCAAGCTGAGCTCGAGTATCGAATCGAGCCGAGCTCGAGCTCAGGGATGCTTGATTCGATACCCGTCGAGCTACTCGGTGCACATATATACATCATATTATATATTTAATTAAAATATTACCTATAAAAACCTGTCGAGCTCGAGCTCGAGTTCGAATTTCAGCTACAATTTATTTTTTGAATTTTTTAATTAAGTATCGAATTTATCGAGTCGAGCTCGAGCTCGGTAATCAAAGCTCGATTGAGCTCTAGTCGAGTATCGAGTTTGGATTTTTGTGTCGAGTTCGAGCTCAAGTAGCTCACTACTCGACCCGACTCAACTCAATTACACCTCTAGTTAGAAGTAGTTGTGGTGGATGATGGCAAAAGAGACGAAGCCATGTTTTTTTAGCATGATGAAAATTGAGAGAGCTTTGCATTGCTTTTATAACCAACTAAAAGTTAGCCACTCCACATGTCAAGCAATAAACCAAGCAAAATGTCAAGCAAAAAAAAACTCGTCAAAGTGTCAACTCTGATTAAGAGACATTGCATTTGAATTAAGGTATACATTGTTTTCTTTGAAAATAAAAGTCATGTGTCTCACGCGCTTTATTCTACGGTGTAACTCATGCTTTGTTTGTATTAACATAATGGACCTATATGAGCCTTCTCGAAAAGTTGAGGTCCTTATTTAGCCTTTTTGAAAGTTCGTGCCCTTGTTTGAGATTTATGACAAATTTGGGGGGCCTATATGAAATTTCAGCCAAGAGAAAAGTGTATGTAAAATTTCATTTTGTCAAGTGAAGGTGCTTAATGCTTTTAACCAAGATCTCGGGTATAAGATTTGATTATTTTTAGATAGAAATTAAAATTGAAAAAACCATATTGTTTTGCTATTTTATGTCATGATTGATAGGATTATGATATCGTTATATTTGAATGTAAATAGAATACCTACTGAGGTTGTATTTGAGATAGGATAGACCTTTTTCTATATCATGTTACGTGACTTGGTCATCAAGACTATTCCTGTATATATACCCATCATCATCTAATAATATGATTAGCTATTGTTTCATTCATATTATTTCCACAATGTATTTTCCTCATGTCGACTACTAGCTCACAAGGCATCAACAATTCTTCTTCCCATACTTTCAACCCTCATGGGTTAAAAATTCAGCTCACTCCTTCTAATTATTTATTATGGAAAGCTCAGCTTTTACCCCTTTTACAAAGCTCAGACCTTGCTAAATTTATAGATGGAAGCCATCCTGCTCTACCTAAAACAATTAATGATCAACCTAATCCGGCATACACTACATGGTTTCTTAACGATCAACTCGTTCTCAGCTGGATCATTGGCTCTACTCACGAATCGTATCTCTCTCAAATTGTCGGAGCTGCCACAGCTCTTGAAGCTTGGAATAAATTAGCCACCACTTACGCCTCAGGTTCTAGAGCTCAAATATGGCTGCTCAAATAGAACTCACACCATGGTTACTCGATCACAAACCAATAGCCTCAAGCCAAGAGCATTTCTCTCTTCAGACACAACATTGCTGACTGAACCTGTTACCTATAAACAAGCAGCCAAACATGAAGTTTGGCGCCAAGCTATGGATGATGAGATAGCTGCCATGCATAGGAATCACACTTGGACACTTGTTCCACATGATAAGAGTCAGAACTTCGTTGGTTGCAAATGGATTTATCGCATCAAACATAAACCTGATGGTGCCGTTGATCACTACAAGGCTCATCTAGTTGCCAAGGGTTTTCATCAACGCCCTGGAGTCGATTACAATGACACATTCAGTCCCGTTGTCAAGGCTTCAACTATACGCCTTCTCTCTTTGGCTGTCACTTATGGATGGGCTGTTCGGCAATTGGATGTGTCAAATGCCTTCTTACATGGAAACTTGGATGAGGATGTCTATATGACTCAACCTCCGGGCTATGAAAATCCGAATCTTCCCAATCATGTATGTAAGCTTGCCAAGTCAATCTATGGACTCAAAGAGGCACCTCGGCAGTGGTTCATGTGCCTCACTTCCGCACTTCATTCCCTTCGTTTTGTAAACAGCAAAACTGACACATCACTTTTTATTTATAAACATGTGGGCATTACTCTTATTGTTTGGTCTAGGTAGATGATATCCTGCTCATCGGAAATGACTCACCTGTTCTTCAACGGGTTGTCTCTGAGCTTCAACATCGGTTTGCCTTAAAGGATCTTGGTAAGCTCAGCTACTTTCTCGGCATAGAAGCTACCTGGACCGCCGATGGATTACATCTTTCTTAATCCAAATATGCTCGAGAACTCCTCACTAAAGCTCGTTTGGAAGGAGCAAAACCTGTTGGCTCTCCTAGTTGTCCAAAAATTTCACTTTCTTCTCAGGGTGAATCCTTTGCTGATCCTACCTTATATCGACAAATGGTTGGAGGACTTCAATATCTTTGCATTACTCGGCCTGACATCACATTCTCTGTCAATAAAGTCGCTCAATTCATGCACAATCCGACTTTGGAACATTGGGCAGCAGTGAAACGCATATTGCGCTACTTAGTTGGTACGTTTTCTCATGGCTTAACATTCCAACGTTCTTGCAACTTGAATGTCTCAGTTTATAGTGATTCGGATTGGGGTGGTGATGTGAATGATCGTCGTTCCACTACTGGTTATGCTATTTACATGGGTAGTAACTTGATAATCTGGGGTTCCAAGAAACAACGAACCGTCTCTAAGTCATCTACTGAGGCTGAGTATGGAGCACTTGCTCATACGGTTTAAGAATTGAACTGGTTATGTTCTCTACTCCGAGAACTTCATCTTTCGTATACTCCACCTGTTCTTTGGTGTGATAATCAAAGTGCCACCTATCTCACAACAACTCCCATTTTTAATTCTCGTTCAAAGCACCTTGAGGTTGATTTTCACTTTGTACGAGAAAAAGTTGCCTACAAAGAATTGAGTGTCTGTTACATTTCTTCTCGTGATCAGCTTGCAGATTGTTTGACCAAAGCTTTGTCAACTCCTCGCTTCACTTGTCTTCGTGACAAGTTGTTAGTTCGCTCTCGCCCCCTACAACTTGCGGGAGGATGATAGGATTATGATATAGTTATATTTGAATGTAAATAGAATACCTACTGACGTTGTATTTGGTCTAGGATAGACCTCTTTCTATATCATGTTACGTGACTTGGTCATCAAGACTATTCATATATATATACCCATCATCATCTAATAATATTATTAGTCATTGTTTCATTCATATTATTTCCACAATGACATCATTATGATTCAAAATAGGCCCAATTTGATGCAATTTGCTAACGTTTAGGTCTAATTTGATCCTATTTAAAGGTTTAGACGGCTAAAATCTCAATTTGGTACCAAACGTTTCATGAAAATCTCAATTTAGTATCAAACCTAAAAGTTGGCTCAAATCGATACCAAACCTTTAAAAAAAAGCTCAATTTAGTACCATTTCAGAAGGAGCTCAGCAAGTGTAACTCACTCGCCGTTAATCCTAACACCATCATCCTACGTGGCTTTTTTAATTTTTTCATCTTTCTCTATGCTAAAATCTCAATTTGGTACCAAGCCTTTTAAACATGCTCCCTTAACACACTTTTTTTTTCCTACTAATTTTTCCAAATATTTTTCTTCCATTTTTTTTGCTGCTAATTATTCCAAATATTTCTCTCTATTTTTTCATAGAATCAGTGAAGTTTAAAGGGTTTTCTAAACTCTTCTTATTTGGAGGAAAATAAGAATTTAGCTATAGGAAAATAAAAAGCAACATTTTAAGACAAATATGCTATGCTAAACTTGCATAAATAACTTCTTAACTGAAACTGAATATTGTAACTTCTTAACACCAAAATGAAAAGCCAATTGTAACTATGGTAAGTAATCCTAAGCACTCCCTAGAATGAGATAGGTCTACAAATAGATGTGTACAAGATCATACATAAAGAAAACCATTCTTATACATATACGTATTACATTTTTACTACCCTGTTTTTCTTCATTTCATCTTTCATAAATCAACCTCTATCATTCTTCTGTTACTGCCTGCAAATGTCAAAATTAAACCCTAAAATTATTAGTAAATTTTATAAAATAATTAAGCATTCATCATAAAATTGATACATCTATCATCAGTTTCAAGAACATGTAAAGATCAAATTTAAACAGCTTAACACAAATTACATGACTGAAACTATTCTAAGAAATAGGATTTGATGAAAGCATATATTACGTTTTGAATTTAAAGCAGATTCATGTTTTCAACATTTAAGTATCAAAGCCAGCTGGTATATCAACATCTAATTTCTGTATGCTAAATAAATGGGATCAGTAGAGTATGATCAAGTGAACATATTTGGGAAAATAATGTTAAACTGAAGGATTCAAATGCTCACCATTTCTTTCCTCTATTATTTTAGCATCACCAAATGCAAAATCAACCTGCAAAATGTACTCTTACTTCTTTCCTCTATTAAAGTTTGAAATTTGAAGCATATTTGGTATTCTTGTATAAAAAACAATTATATTGAAAAAAACTTAGAATTAGAGCACTAACTCCTAAAACAAAAATAATGATCCTTCAATAGTTAATAACAACAATTTATTTTTTGTTCTCACCAGTAAATGACCAGTGGTCAGAATACAAGGAAGCAACTTTGCTTCAGATTGTGCTTAAATAAATTCATAGGAAAAGCTTGAATTCATGGTTAAATAAATTCATAAATTCATGCCAAAAGAAGAACTACCATCTGTGTATTACAACTCACTTTAATGCAAGAGCTAATCTTCTACTGTTTATTCATAAAATATGACAGCACCTAACACCTTATATAATATAACATTAATTTCACCCCTCATATATAGTTAGGGGCCCTTGACAGAATCAGCTAAAGTTCTAAACAACTATATCTACATTCTAAGTGTATCAAAATTAGTCTAAAACAGAGAAAGAAATTAAAAGAAAAAAGCTCGATTACTCTCAGTTAGTCCTACCGTTACAAAATTTTATATGCTAATGCCGAGGCACCATGCATTCTTTCATATTTGCACATAAGAAGTGACTTAGCTAATCTACCATGCCAAGGATGCAAAATCTTTCACAATGAGTCATATAACAAAATACAAATACACTGCTCTATAAATGCATTTTTATAACCAAAATTAATTATGGAGACAGCTGCCAAGCCTGGAGCTTTCTGAAACAACTACATCGAATAACCAAATAGTATACTTTGATAGAGATACTATAAGATTATCTTCCTTTAGTTCTTTACTCAAACATTATCTTTATTTTGTTTTTCAAGTTTTTCAACTATATCCAGCAGACAAAGAATGGTAAAAACGAGTGAACTTTCCCAAGAATTTCATCAAAATCCATAATAGCAAGAACTTAAATATCCTAGTATTTTATAGTACCAACACCATATATGTTCCGCAATAAAAGGATTACCTCGTCACTTGGAGACCACTAATTTGCTCTGCGAAATGCGAAACTCGAACAACCCAGTTTTGAAATCCCAAAATCGAACCCAAAACCCACGGTCTGAAATCCTTAAACTCTAACAAGACTTCACTCAAAACCTCAGGATTTGTTCAATTCAAGGAAATCGAAGTAAAAATCGAACAAACCCAGAGCCTTCGAGAAAGAAAATCTAACCCAAAACTCAGAAATCGAACGCATAAGAGAATCGAGAGAGGGGAATGGTTTTTTACTTTCTGGGTTTTTTTTTCTCTGAAATGTTAATCTATTTTTAACCCTAGTCTAACCCGTAACAATTAAAATAAAAATTGCTTTTTTTTTTATAAATAAAAACCTCTGACCAAAATTTAAAATGCCACATGGCCAATTTTTTTCAGCATAATTCCTTTTAACGCGACCTAACGGTGCGTGTATTTCACCTACTGACAGAATCCTAATTTGATACTAAATTGAGCTTATTTTAAAATGTTTGGTACCAATTCGAGCCAACTTTTAGGTTTGGTACTTAATTGAGATTTTCACGAAACGTTTGGTATCAAATTGAGATTTTAGGCCTCAAATTAAGTAAACTTGGAAATGTTTAACCTAATTTGAACATTAGTGCTTAAAAAAAAAACCCCCCGCGCTTTGCAGCCTTATTTTAAATTGGACTCTTTCCTATCCGAATTAGGATTAAACCTGTCGAGCTCGAGCTCGAGTTCGAATTTTAGCTAAAATTTATTTTTTGAATTTTTTAATTAAGTATCGAATTTATAGAGCCGAGCTCGAGCTCGGTAATCAAAGCTCGATCGAGCTCTAGTCGAGTATCGAGTTCGGATTTTTGTGTCGAGTTCGAGCTCAAGTAGCTCACTACTCGACCCGACTCAACTCGATTACACCCCTGGTTAGAAGTAGTTGTGGTAGATGATGGCAAAAGAGACGAAGCCATGTTTTTTTAGTATGATGAAAATTGAGAGAGCTTTGCATTGCTTTTATAACCAACTAAAAGTTAGCCACTCCACATGTCAAGCAATAAACCAATCAAAATGCCAAGCAAAAAAACTCATCAAAGTGTCAACTGTGATTAAGAGACATTACATTTGAATTAAGGTATACATTGTTTTCTTTGAAAATAAAAGTCATGTGTCTCACGCACTTTTTTCTACGGTGTAACTCGTGCTCCGTTTGTATTAACATAATAGACCTATATGAGGCTTCCCAAAAAGTTGAGGTCCTTATTTAACCTTTTTGAAAGTTCGTGTCCTTGTTTGAGATTTATGACAAATTTCGGGATCTATTTGAAATTTCAGCCATGAGAAAAAGTGTATGTAAATTCATTTTGTCAAGTGAAGGTGCTTAATGCTTTTAACCAAGATCTCGGGTATAAAGATTGGATTAATTTTAGATAGAAATTAAAATTGAAAAAACCATATTGTTTTGCTATTTTATTTCGTGATATCATTAGGATTCAAAATAGGCCCAATTTGGTGTAATTTGCTAATATTTAGGTCTAATTTGATCCTATTTAAAGGTTGAGACTCAAATTGAGTAAACTTGGAAATGTTTAACCCCAATTTAACAGCCAAATATCCAATTTGGGTCTAAACCTTTTATAAGTTGCTCAATTTGAGCCTAAACCTTTTTGGGATGTAACAAATTAGGCCTATATTGGATGGAAATTTATGGGTGTAATGCACGCGCGATAACACCGTTAAAGGTGACATGTGTCAAAAAATTAGCCATATATATATTATATAAGAAATAAATAAATAAAAAGGAAAAATGAAAGATAATTAAAATTGAAATTAAAATCAGATTTATAATACCGGCACCCCGACACCGTTTGCCGTCGTTACTATGCCGGATTTCCACTAGAATATCAAATAGCTTCTCCTGCCTTCCCCTGCATCCAAATCCGGCTTTGATTTTGTCGGGAAAACGTCCATTATCAAGATATATAAGATCCAAAACATGCAAAGCAATGTATTGGCCTCTCCCATACCGAAAACCAAAACAAAATATAGCTTAGCTTTGCTCATCCCAATCGCCAACAACAATGAAACAACATTAATTTTTGTTTGTCCAACAACAACTAACTTTAGGACTTTTTCTCCCAAATCATCATCAAATTTCAACTCCAGCAAAATAGATTGTGCTTTATAATTATAATTTAAATTGATGTAAATATCAGTATTGCACCAAAACTAATTAGAGGAAGAAGACAAGCTTTTTTTTACCATAAAACTAAAAAAAGATTGAGATGATTGTTCTCGCCCAAACACAGTAGCAATTAACAAAATAGAGGAAGGGCTTTTTAGTGGTGACGAGACAACTGGTGTTTGGGTTTTTGAGACTCAAGCTTGATTTGAACATTTTAATTGGTGGAAATATAGGGACATGAAAGAGGAAGAGATTGTGAGCAGTTTGGCTAACATTTTTGGATGGGAATATGGGCTTTAAAAGGCTACGATTTGTGAAGCTCTAAATCCAAGTAAATTCTTACAAATCTTATTCTTTAGATCGAAAGAGGGGAAATAGATGAAGAAGATAAAATTTGGGTTCATTCCAACGATGGTGATGGCCATAGGTGGCGGATGGCGATGGTGACAATAGCATAAGGTTGCCGGCGGTGGTGACATAGCACAGGATCGCTGGCTTCTGTAAATGGTGGTGAGAGAGAGAAAAATATTCAGTCTTTTATTGGCCAAGGTGAAGAAAACTAAAAAAGGGGAAAAAAGAGGAAATTATAAGGTTTCACGCGTTTCAAACGAGCGTGCGTTATACGGACAGATGGCCATCCAATTTAGGCCCAAATTGGTTGATTTTGATCACGTTTAGACTCAATTTGGTTCACTTTAAAGATTTAGGCTCAAATTGAGCAACTCCTAAAAGGTTTAGGCTCAAATTGCACATTTGGCCCCAATTTAACATTAGTGCTTTAAAAAAAAAAAAAAAACCGCGCTTCTTCTGCATCCTTATTTTAAATTTAAATTGGACTCTCGTTTCCTATAGGAATTAGGATTAGTCCTAAACGGCTAAACCCCCACTGCCGCCTATATATATGGCTCTGTAGCGCGGGGTTACCAATTATTTTTCATTATTCGTGTTAAAGAAAAAAAGAAAGAAAGAAAGATTACGAGTTTTTGAGTTTTTTCCAACAAAAAAAATTTCGAATTTCGAATTTAGTAACGGTCGACAAAAAAGATGGTTCCTGCTGTTCGATCTGTGTTTTCTTGTAATTTAGAACAAGAGTTGTGGAACATTAGGTCTGCGATTGATCGGTTTCCTTTGATCTCAATTGATACTGAGTTTCCTGGAACGATTTACAAGCAAGATCGACGTCCCGATCCTCACGATTCCGTTACCAATTATCAGTTCATGAAAGCCAACGTGGATGAACTCAAAATCATCCAACTGGGCTTAACTCTGTCTGACGCCCAAGGGAATCGCCGCTGTGTTTGGGAATTTAATTTCAAAGATTTCGATATGGACTCCGATCTTCACGATAAAGACTCCATCGAGTTACTTAAGAAGCATGGTATCGACTTCTTGAAGAATCGGGAGTGTGGGATTGATTCTAGAGAATTTGCCGCGAAATTTTGGATCAGTAACCTGCTTTTCAACCATTCTCTGTCTTGGATCACGTTTCACGGCGCTTACGATTTTGGGTTTTTGATGAAAATTGTGACTCAACAAAAGCTGCCTCTTGACTTACCCGACTTCAAGTACCAACTACTTCGTTACTTCGGGAGTCGAATTGTTGACCTAAAGCACACCGTACACGGTGGCCTGGAGAGGGTTTCTGAAAATCTGACGGTGGGTCGGGTTGCCGGAATGAGCCATCAGGCAGGGTCCGACAGCCTCCTAACCCTAGATTGCTTTATAGAACTGAGAAAGCGGGGGTGTTTTGTTAAATCCGAGGATTCTGGACTAATGCAAGCTCCTTTCGGATTGTATGGGCTAGTTTCAAAACCCTGTTGGACACCTCTGGGTAGATGTTCGCCACCGTTGAGAGGATTGTATGGGCATGGGATAGTTTCAAAACCCCGTTGGGTGCCTCTTGGTGGGTGTTCGGCACCATTGGCGGCGGTGCCTTGGCGCCCAAACCCCTTCATCGCTATTTGTCCCTTTTAACTTGGTTTGACTCATCTTTGTAACTTGGTTTAAGTCATTCTTTGTATCATATTTGGGTTAGGAGCTTTGTATTAAACCTCTTAAGCAAAATACTAAATTTGTTTTTTCTTTTTTGTTCAATTAAGATTTTACATTAGTCTGCTACATTTGTTTTCTTTCTTCTTTTTTGGGCTGATATTGACCACTTTCTTAACCCCCATAAATTTGGAGTTTGCATGCTATATGATCAACAATCAACCAGCCCATTTAATATACCTTAGAATTCTGAACTGGAACAAAGTGCTATGGTTCTGGTTTTGGTTATAGTTAATCAACCAACAACTTACTATAAGTATAGCAAAAAAAAAAAAAAAGGGCAAAATGTACCCGACCCGAGAAAATCCACCCAAATAACCCAAACCCCACTTGAATCCAATTTCTGAGAGTTTGGAAACCTAACTCTTGATAGTTCCAAATTGAGAATACTGGCCTAGGCGGCCAGCATGTTTTTATTCACAGTTGGATCAATCAGTAAGTCTCATACATCATAAGGAATGGGAAACCATTTTACATTGGATGCACCTCCTCAACTCAGAGGGGTTTCATTTCTATTTTTATTAACATTTACAATGCTATGTTATAGTACTTATTATGTACATCACTAAGATTATTGTTCTCCAAACCCAAAATCACAAAGTGATATGCTACCGTAAATTGATTTGTACAAAATGGGTATCATTATGCAGCACCCATATGCACAGATCAAGAGAGTCCATGCAACAGCCCTTGCACCTTCAACCTGTTAAATCATAAACATCACATCTATTTTAGCAGACAAATAAGAAATTCCAATTGGCTGCACTCCATTTCACTAATATTATAGGATTGTTTGGAATTCAAAGACTAACACATGCAGTAAAAGACACGAACAAAAAACCTCCATTAGCTTAGTTACTATATGAAATAAAAGAAATTCCTACCCTGCAAAAAAAGAGGCACAAAACTTGGCACCCTGCATGCACAGTATCTGAATTCCTCCAAACACCCTCCAGATTGCTGCTAATGGAACAGTGCAAATTGAAATCATCTACCACGCTTAGAGATGGCACCATCATTGAACTGAATCATATTGTCAGCCTCCAGCACATTTCTCATATCTTATCATGGCTAGTCATAGTATTCTTGCAATATGGATGTACTAAATTTTGTCAGTTTTTCTCTAAATACTAGTCACAGTGGGGCTCAAAGAATCAGAACTATATGCTGTAAAATCATCACTCTCACAACTAATATATCAAAAAGAAAATGAAAATTACAATAACTTTTCAATTATATATGCAAGCAAGAACTCATATAAATATCATGGTATCTACCACTTCTTTATAGTTTGCTAGAAGTTATATTTCCCCCAAAGGTTAAATGCATAGATAGTAAAACTTAAGAAAAGGGTGTATAGATGCATGCTTTGTCCAGCATTAGTTTCAAAATGATATAATGCCAGAGAAGGCTATCTATTGATTGGAACTCTAACAGTAATAACTCAAGGGACATGGAAGTTTTAGTTAATACTCCATGATTCATTAGAATTTACACATATAACATGTAACTCATGCTTGGAATAAGCTACGTTGCTACCTGCACCGCCATTACCATAACTTTTGGAATAAGATACAAGTTTAAATGCAAATCATAGAACATAATGAACCCATAAGTGTAAGGGAAGTAAGGAACCCTAAATAAAAGGTTAATTCACTACGCTAAAAGATCTAAGAAAAAAGAGAAATCTTTGATCCATACATATACATACAATATGTGCAATTAACTAAATCACGTGCAAGGGAAATACGCCAAACATTATTCAAAAGAATCATTGATCAATAAATCAGTAAATAACAATAGACAAACTACATTGCTAATTTCACTTGATAGAAGAAAAGATCCCTAATTAAACGATAATATCCAAACTCCTACAACTGCAAAAATGTTTATCCATGAGCTATATTGTACCTATCACAGCATAACTACTGAATTACTTACCCAAATAAAAGCTGAGCAGATTAGTTCGACCATGCCACTGCCAGTAGAGTGTAAGGAACCCTCAAACCCAAGAGAGGGTCTCAATGTACTGAGAGACTTGAACCCCGATATAATTCAGTGGACATCGGTTAAGAGTCTCAGGACTCTGCTTTAGCTCATAAACCTTTAGCAAAATTCCATCCTTTAGCTCATAGCAAACTGCTTTATGATCCATGAGAATGACAACCTTTGATTCTTCACCTTCAGACTGGATTACAGACACAACACGGAATCCATAATATATCTCAGTAGAAAACAACTTCAAGTCAGGGAATGTTTTCATAGCATCATCAATATTCAGATAGTATTTAAGAAACCAATGAGAATAATCAGCCGCCATCTCGAAAACATTAAACTTCAAACAAAATGGCATGTATGTAACTCCAAGATGCAAATGACCCCGAGACTCCCCAAGATATCGACTATCTTCATCTGCTGCTCGCTCTGGAGCTTGAAACATAAGGGGCAACGTTGGCATTTCTTTCACCACCCTATTCTCCAAATCAAACATCAAAGACTTACTACCATTACTATTCCAATGAATTATCCCATTGCAAAAAACAGCATAATCAAACCTTATATATTCACTAGCCAGAAAACCAAACGGAGTGGTATCCCAAGCATTAGTCTTTGATGAATAGATATAGATACGGAACTTATTACTTAAAGAAACCAATTTCCTTATACAAATGATCTTATAATAAGGGGATTTAGCAGGATCATAGGCTAAATTGACAGCACGCAATGAACCCGCTTGTGAATTAGGCAAAGAAATTGTTCTAAACTTACGAGTAGTTGGATTACAGATGAAATACCTCACTGACCCTTGATTTCTAGCGTAATAAAAGTGACCCAAAAGCAAGCCATTGCAGGATTGGAGGACTTTGAGAGGTGGGTCGGGAATAAAATCCAAGATGGGAACTTTGGTTTCAGGATATAAGAGAAGGATGGGCAATTCAAAGGGTGGTGTGTAATAGTTTCCAACGCCAAGAAACAGAGCTGTTGGGGAGAGAAAGCCCTGGTTTTGGCTTTGGAGGGTGTGAAGATGAGAGAATTGGAAAGTGGAGATAAGGGAAAGCCATTGTTTGGAGATTGATTTCAGTTTGAGGAGGGGTTTTGGAGGGATTCTTATGAGGATTTGGGTTAAAAGGTCTTCGTTGTTGCCAATTGTTTCTGCAGAAGACATGGTTTTCTTCATTGTTGTGGCAATGGCAACCAATGCCTGATTTTCTCTGAGTTTGGGTATCGGAATTATATTCGATTACCGTTTTCCAGTGCTTTGCCTCATGTAATAATCCTAACTAATCTATTTTAGGAGAATTTATTTATAATAACAAAATCTTTTGAACTTGTGATTTTCTAATTTTAAATAAATATGGGATTTTTATTTTGAAAAAAGAAAATATGGGATTTTTATTTATTAAGATTAAAAAATCTCTTTATATTTCTTAAAATATGCTATCCTTTCAAAACAGACCAGATTTACATGTTAAAGGTAATCATTCACTTCCAACATTTTGAAATGGTATAATTACAAGTTACACTTTCAACATTTCGAAATTGTCTAACCAGTAACCACTTAGTATAATTTAAAGTTGACTGCATATGCTTCCATATTTTTTTTGTATTTTGTTTTGCAGGAGACTTTCTAGGGAGATCCAAGATTTTACTAAATTGCTCTAACTAAGCTTAATTAGTAGTATTGAACATTAGAAGGGTAAGTAAATAGTAAAGTAGGGGAACCACCTTACTGTTGCATAACGGAGAATGTTCTTAGATTTCACTATTCTAGCTCGATTTGAGAAAACCTCAAATTGAGACCGGTCACTGTCAAGTGGAGCTTGGGTTTAATATATGGGGATGGAATTTTTTTAGTAACAAGTCATGATTATTTCAGTTCATTTAGTAAAAAGGATTCATAAGACAGCAATAAACAAACTAGAGGAATCTAAGATAGCAATCAAAAAGAGGAATCTATGATAAAGTTTAAAAAAGCCACAAACTTGAAATAAAGTATCAATCTATAAATATAAAGTCTTAGAGCTTTTACTAGCAAGTTCATATATCATATCATGAAAAGTTGCTATTGTCCAATCCAAAACCGCGACGAGTTTAAAGACTTGATCATCTTTATCAGATCGTATAACACACAAAGCATTTGGATGATTCAGAAGTCAAGTCTATCTCAGGGAAGGCTTCCACCACAGTTTCCAAATTCAGTCGGAATTTCAAGAACCAAGTAAAGTTTGATGCCATCTCAAAGATATTGCAATGAAAATAAGGAGGCTCGTAGGCGACGCCAAGATGCAGATGTCCACAAGACTCCCCCAGATACCTACTGCTCTCAATAGCAGATTCATGAGGTGCCATATAATTCCAACCTGGCATTGCCATTTTATTTATGCACTCATTCTCCACATGAAAATACCACGAAATGCTATCACTAGCCCAAGGATCCCAAGGACCCCAAGGGGTAGCCCTAGGATTCCAATGAATAGCCCCATTACAAAAATGACCCAATGCAAAACCTTCAAGCTTAGGCTTTTTCCAGTGAAAGTTACTACCTGGAATAAGTTTAATAACTTATTAGTAAAATCTCAATTAGGGTATATATTCATCAAAGACTAAAATCTCAAATAAGTTTAATAACTTTGCCCAAGAAAGGTAGTAACTAAAATCTCATAGTTTGGACAATATATTTGTATATATTCATCAAATATATATTCAGTTACTACTACCTGAATTGCCCCAAATCGAAAATCTCAAAACCTAAACTTGGGCTAAAATCTCAATTAGGGCCCTAAACTTTGCCAAAAGGGTCAAATAAGTGTCCAAACTATGAAAAGGTCAAATTAGTGCCT
>AWWV01011907.1:0-12413 GCA_001974805.1 Corchorus capsularis | reverse complement strand
TGTTAAATGTAAATAATCCAAGACATTTTGGACTGAATTGACCCAAACCGAAAGTTCAGGCACTAATTTGACCTTTTCATAGTTTGGGCACTTATTTGACCCTTTTGGTAAAGTTCAGGACCCTAATTGAGATTTTAGCCATTAGTCTGTGATGAATATATACAAATCTCAAACTCACGAGCTACCCCCACCGATCTCCTAATCGCAATGACTTTATAATGAACAGCTTTAAGAGGGTCATAGGCTAAATTAACAGCATAAAGACGGTTTTCAAGAGAAAAAGAGATTTTCCTCAACTTCTTAGTAGTTGGATTGCTGACAAAGTATATGAAGCAATCATCAGCATTATGAAAAGAACGACAAAGAAACAAACCATTGCAAGATTGCTTGATTCTGACCTCACTGGCAAAGTCCAAAGGGAGGGCTTTAGAGCATTGGTTGTTTAAAGGGACCATGTGGAATCCAGCAGGTTGGACGTGGTAAGGGCCGCATTCGAAGAAGAGTGCAGCAGCCTTGAGGGAGGTGTTGTGGCGACGAACGTGGGAGCGGCAGAATTCGGAACTGGAAATTAGAGACAGCCATTGTTTTGAAACGCATTTTGATCTGATGAGATGTTTGGCAGGTAGTCTGAGAAGGATCTCTCGCAGGAGGTCTTCATCACTGGCTATGGCTTCCGCCGCTGCTGCAGGTACTTTGAGGAGGATCTCTAGCGGGAAATTTTTGTTGTTGGCTATGGCTTTTGCCGCTGATGAAGGCGTCGGGCTCCTCTTCATGGTGCCTTGTGCAGCTGTGCCTTACTCTTTCCTTCACTCATTGAGAAAGCTCATAAGAATTTTAGTTGAGAATTCTGTTGAAGAATTTTATATGTTTTAGAATTAGTCTTAAGAGATAACTACAAAACATGTGAAACTTCTCAAGAGAAAATCTAATTCACTTTCAATTATATTCAATCTCTAAATAACTAGATTAAAAGGAAAATTACTCTTAAAAAGGAATTCTTTTAAAAGGAAAATTAATTTACCATTTGATGAACTTACGTATATACAAATAATCAAAGTATTACATATTTGATCTCATATAAAACATTGCTCAATGTACAAACTAGAGAAATCTTACATAAAGTTGAACCAAACCAGAACTTGGACATCAGGTCATACAGAGTAATCTACAAAACTAACAGCAGCATTCATCCTATAGCAGAATAAGACACCATATAACATGGTAATGACTTACAGATATTTACATACTTCAACAAGTTAATAGGGTTGATAAATAAATATAAGAGGAGCAGAGTAAATTTCACGAAGTGCTTCGCTGTTCCGATACCAGATCTCTCTACAGAAGCTCAGCTACCCCATTATGCTTATTGCTTAATGCAAAAGTCGGTTTTCGACCTGCACGAAAAAAGGTAGAAAGCTTTATCAATGAGAGGGGAGAACTATCTAGGCAGAAGCAGAACCATCCTAGCATTATTTAGGTTAAAAAAAATTTTCATCCTTGAGCTAAAGGGTCAATCTTGGTTTCTACAAATTTCAACAGGACAAATAAATTATAAACATTTGAAAGTCTACAGATATAGATATATCAAGCAGTTTGGGAAACAGAGCAGGTCACCATACCCAAAAAAAGAAAAACACTATTATATTGTCCTAAATTCAATCTTAGAATGATATTGTCTACAAAATCAATTACAATTTAGGCAAAAGTTTTGGAATAAAATTGCGAACCCTTGGATAATATAAGTATATAACCAAATAGCAAAATATAAAAGCATCAATAAATGGTTAAAATGGAAGACAAGGAAAAATGATAAAATGATCCATAAAGCCTATTTTATGAATGATGGAATACTGCAGTTTAGGCTACTAACAAGACAACTGCAAAATGTTCAATACAAGACAAACTAAATTTAAGCACACACATGGTATAATACTCAATTACTTTATAATACTCAATTACTTGATTTCTTACCATGGTTGGACTTGAGAACATTGGTGCCGGCAGAAGTTACTCGTTCAAACACAAGCAAGGCTCTCGAAATACTGGAAGACATCAAATTGTTCATAAAATGGTCGATGGCTATAAGCTTTCGGACATGGTTCTAGATCACAAAGTTTTGTTAATGTCCCCTCAATCAAATCATAGCAAATTGCTTTCCAATTCACAAGCACCACAATTTTGGAGACTTCATCTTCCTCAGATCGTATAACAAACAAAGCATCAACTCGATTAACTCTCTCCTCGGGATACAAGTTTATTTCAGGAAAGCCTCCTACCACAGCTTCCAAATTCACACGGTATTTCAAAGACCAATTAGAATAATCGGTAGCCATCTCGAAAACATTAAATTGTAAAGATGGCGGCAGGTAAGCAATGGTAAGATGCAAACGTCCCCAAGACTCCCCCAAAAACCTATTGCGCTCGCGAGAGGATCCCTGAGGTGCAATTAGCATCTGAGCTGGCATTGGCATTTCTTTCAAGCACTTATTCTCCACATCAAAATACAAGGACTTACCATCCCCACTATGACTATCCCAATGAATAGCACCATTACAGAAAACCCCTAATCCAAACCATACATAGTAATCAGTAGTGAAATTCAACACCTTCGGACTCCAAGAATCAGTCTCTGATGAATATATATCAATCTGAAACCTAGGAGCTACCCACAACAATCTCCTAATTGCAATGATCTTATAATGAACAGATTTAAGAGGGTCAAATGCTAAATTAACAGCATAAACAAAGCCTTCAAGTTGAGGAAAAGATAGCATTTTGAATCTCTTAGTGGTGGGGTTACAAACAAAGTACTTCAAGGAATAAGATCTATCAATACAACGACAAAGAAGCAAACCATTGCAAGATTGGACGATTTCAACATCTGGGTCACTGAGATAGTCGAAGAAGGGGAGTTTGGAGCATTGGTTGCGTAAAGGGACGATGTGGAATCCACCGGGTGGGAGGTGGGAAGTGCCGCAGCGATACAAGAGGGCGGCAGCCGTGAGAGAGGCGTTGTCACGGTGGCGATGAGTGTGGGAGCGGCAGAATTGCGGACTGGAGATGAGGGAGAGCCATTGTTTGGAAACCGATTTGAATTTGACGAGAGGCTTGGCGGGTACTCTGAGGAGGATCTCGAGGAGGAGATCTTCATTGTTGGCTATGACTACGGCAGCTGCGGCTGCCGGAGAGATTTGGGTACTCATTTTGGTGCTTTGAGCCCTTGACTTTTGAGTCTTGACTTGCTTCATCTCACTTCTCACTTAAAAAAGCTTATAAAAATCGTCAACTTGGGTAAGATTGCCAGTTGCCCAAGTCTAGTATCAATGTACTATTCAGATAGTATTTTTTATTTTATTATATATAGTATATTAGTAGTAGTTTTTTCAGATGGATGGATAGATCTTCTGAGAAGATATTATTATTATTATTATTATATAGTATATATTATAGTAGTACGTATATACGTCAAAACTCAAGTAGATAACTCAAGTAGACAACTTGTTGGATTGAGGGAACAAAAGTACAAAACTCAAGTAGTTTGTGTCCGGAGCCGGAACGACAAATACTTTGAATCTTCCAATTTCCAAACTATGAGAAAATAAGCAAATAAGCTCATCATCTTCATTTTGGTCAATTTAGTCCTTATTTTATTAATTCTCGTCAATTTAATCCTTAATTAGATGATTTTTGTTTGTTATATCCGTCGACATGGACCTTGACAATGCTATATGGTATGCCACGTGGCTACCGTCCTGCTTTCACTTGATAAACTTGCTTTTCTTGTTTAAAACACAAAAATTAAATAGATTACTTCATACAAAACCTTAACTCTGCTCCACATGATGGAAGTAATAAATGGAACAACAAAAAAATTTCCATACTGAAAGTCAGGATTTGTTCTTTTGTGTTTCTAGTATAATAACCAATAGTAAGTTTATTACATTATGGGGCATGAGAAGCTACCAGGTCTATATATTTGACTTGCATTCTCTAGTACTGAACTCTAGGAACATTAACACATGAAAGCAGAGGGAAAGGGTTTATACTTGAGAAAACTATTATCAACAGAGGGGCACAACTACATTAAGATCTACTAAGATTTACACAGCTACACATATATCAAGTATGGCACAAAAAGTAGGCGTCGGATACGATCTTATATCTTATGCGATGCGTCCACTTATACATAGCCAAATATCAGGCAAAAGTCTTCATGCCTTCAACCTGTCAAATCAAAAAGAACAGGTAATTGATTAGAAGAGAAACAGCAATAGAACAGAGGTTGGGTGCACACTCACTATCCAAGTTTCTCAGCTTTATATGATTTTGAACCAACTGTAAGTGAGGTCAGCCTAGGGAGCACTAATTAGATTCAAGAAAACAACTAGGAGCGGCAGCGTAGGATAGAATGATCAAAAACGCAAAAGGAAAAAGAAAAAGGAAACGGCCTCCAGGAATTAATGCAAATCAGTGTGGTAGCTATATCAGCAGGCGCATATAGCCAAGAAGAATAAAAGAAAAACAATAAGTTACAGGTCAAACAAATAGGCAAATTATGCAGAATATATATAATTAAAACACAGAACTAAAGAATGATTCTTATGTATTATAAAGCTTCAAATGCCTTGTAGAGGAAAACAGAAAAGATCATCTGCAATGCTGAAAAACTAATATGAATTACTTAACAATATAAGAGCAGACCAAATTCAATTTGATGCTTAAACCCTCTAAGACAAGAAAGATTCTGAGTATTGAAAGGATAGAAAACAAAGCATAGAGACCTGGCCTTAGATGATAAAAATGTTTCCATCCCACATTTTTCAGATAATAGGAACTAGTTCCTCATCAACATATACCACATGCTTTGACATTTCTTCTTCCTATAATGCATAACACAAGAAACATAGAATCTCTTATTTAGGCCTATACAGCTTAAACGAGCTGAGCATTTAAGCCATCTGATGAGAAGGGCAAAGTTTATGAATTCTGATAAAAGTTTGAACGAGATATAATTGGCCCTAAACTTGCCATAATAAATATAAAGAACCAGCATGGTGGTGTTTTCAGTAGAGCAGAAAAAATCTAGCTCCTAAGAAACTCTGCAGACAAAACAAACTTCAAAAACAATGTATAGAATTGTAGTTGCTCATACACATACCCGTATAATGGTATATGCACAAAAAGTTGAAAATAAATAAAAATAAGAGACAAACGTGCATGACTAATTTGATCTGAATAATTATTTACTACAAGACTCTTATAATAACATTAGTTATGTCAATGTAAAAAGTAAGCAGGGTAAACAACCAAATCTCATAAAGTGATAAAATTTAGCAGACAACAGTTTCTCTGGTACTTACCAATATGTTATGGAGAAGATTGATTTCAGCAGAAGCTCATAAACAAGAGAGAGTCTCGAAGTACTGATAAGCATGAAACATTTCATGATGTAAATGATCATCCTCTCCCAGAAAAAGGGAGCCGATTTTGAGACCTGGCCCTAGATCATACAGCTTTTTCCATGTACCTTCCATGAAATCAAAGCAAATAATTTTTCCATCAGCCCACAGCACAACCTTTGGCTCATCTTCTTTCTCAGATCGAATGAAACACACACCAGAGTAGCCAGGTAAGTACTCAACACAACCCAATTCCAACTCAGGGAAAAGTTTCACTGCATCGCCGAGATTCAAACGTTTCTTCCAATTCCATTGAGAATAATCCCTTGTCATCTCAAATACATCAAATTCTAAACCAATGGGCATAAAGTAAGTCACTGCAAGATACAAATATCCTCGAGATTCTCCCAAATATCTACATTGCTCAGGTGCATCTATTCTCATTGGTAATGTCATAGGCATTGTTTCCAAGCATTCATTATCCACATCAAAATACAACGACTCATTCCCATACCCACACCAATGAATTTTTCCATTACAAAAAACCCCATCATGAAATTCTATGGAGTCCTCCTCATCTACTTCAAAAGTGATCATTTCTAAATCCCAAGAATTAGTCTTAGACGAATACACATCCAAATGAAACTTAAAAGGTTCCCGGTACCTTTCCCAGATATAAACAATTTTATAATCAGGTGATTTTAGAGGATCAAAAGCCAAACTAACAAAAAATCTAGAAACAGCGCCTCTAGAGGAATTATTAGGATGATTAAGTCTCCTAAAAGTTTTAGTAGTTGGGTTGCAAATCAAGTATCTACTCCTAGGGGAAGACTCACAAAGGAACAACCCATTGCAAGACTGAACAATCTTGATGTCTGGGTCATGGATATAATGAAAGAAAGGGACTTTACTGTAATGCTGCAAAGGGACAATGGCGAATTCAGAGGGAGGGATGTAGCAGTCACCTTTGAGGAGGAGGGCGGTGGGGGAGAGGAACCCATGGCGGTGGTGGCGGCGGGTGTGGGTGAGACAGAAGTCAGGGTCGGAAATGATGGAGAGCCATTGCCTTGAAACGCACTTGAACTTGATGAGAGGCTTGGTGGGTAATCTGATAAGGATTTCAGTGAGAAGGTCTTGGTTGTAAGCAATCGTCTCGGCTGCAGAGATGGAGGTGAAGATTTCAGTGGAAGTCTTCTTCTTGCGGTTCATCTTGTTGTTTTCTGTTTTTCCTTTGTCAAACAGGAAACAGTGGCTTTCCTGCTGTTTCAAAGCCCCCCAGGTTGCTTACTCCGCTTAGCCCCCCTCCCTATTTGTACCCTTTCCTTTATAATTTTTTAATACGAAAATATGCTTTAATTTTATTTTTTAAAAAAAAACTTTACTATAGTTTTTTTGGAATATTCTTGAATTGATTAAATTTGATTTAAGCTAGAATTAGATAAGTTTCATAGACCAAAATCTCCCTATACCATTTTTAAATTAAATTAAATTATTTATCATTCTATATATATTCTTTTCAAAGTTAATAATAAGAAGAAACATTTTGATTGATTAGTTCTAACTTCTAATTTAATCCATTTGGACAATATAATTGATTTTGGGTGGTGAGCTTCTATTTTAGTAGGGAATGCAAGTCCTCTCGTCGGCAAGTCCTCAAAAGTATACACCTTATTTGAGGCTAGGCTTATTCAGTTCTTTTTTTAGTTTAAAAATTTAAATCATAATCATTATATATATCTCACCAACAAATCAACTTTTTTTTCTATAAATAAGGATTATCATATTGGACACGATTAATTTGAAATCAGGCTTCAAATGGACAGAAACTCTTCTAATATATATCTTTTCAATTTAAATCGAGATTGTTATATTGGATGAGAGTTTTGTTATATTACACAGCCCGAAAAATTAACTCAAAATTTAGTCCCACATGACGTGTTCTTATATGGTTGGTCCAGTAAATTAGTCTACATAACATGAGATGACTAGTGAGCGACCTAAAAAATGGGTGGAATATCTACTATTTTATTTGTTCTAGATTCAAATCCGACAATTTTTTTTTAATTTTATTTTTTAAAACTTACCTAAGGTCCTAAAATTTGGGTGGAATATCTCCTATTTTATTTTAAGAGCCGTTGGCAAAACCTTTTTATGGAAGAAGAAGCAGATTTCATATGGCCCATCCATGTATCTTGTCTTTGGGTACATTCCCACACTTTATCTTACTTAAGATAATGAAGGAAGGTTATGGAATGTGCCATTTTGTCATTTTACGGGAGTGGGCAAATTTTCTCCACTATTTCATCCCTTGATGTGATTTCAGCTATTTTGGCCTTAAATCAAATATTTGGCGTTATTGGCCGACATGAGTTTAATTTTGCTAAGTGCAAACTATCTAATCTACCAAAAGTTTTCCACCCAAAGACAAGTTCTTTCTTTTTATCTTTTCTTCTTCTACTACTAACACTTTTTTAGTTGTCTTTCTCTATTCTTTAGTCTTTTGTTCTACACTCTTTTATTTACAAAAAGCCTCTTAGCCTCATATGTTTTGTCTTTTACAATCAATGTTTTTATGACTGTGGGATTAATTAATGTAATGACTGGTAGATAGTAAACTAGTAGGAGTAATAATAGTAATAAGTATTGCAATCAGATTTGGTCTTATCTTCAAGCTTTAACCTTGGGGGGGCAAGATAAACTTGATAATATACCATAGGGGAAAAGGGTTAACAATGTTTCAAGTTCCTCCAGACTTGATAAGAACTCAAAAACTTGATACCAATCCCCTTGCCTTATGACCTAATGTTTTGGATAAGAACCCAATTCAGCTATTGAAATTTGAAACCATGATTAGCCTAATGACCTGGCCCGACGACTTTTTGGCTTAGACATGAATGAGCAGTGAGCACCAAGCAGGCAAAATAGATAGTCCAAGTGGCTAAAATGAGACTCAAAACATTAAATGCAAACTTGAACTGTTGAAATAGTAGTGTAACAAAAATCCAATGAATTATATCAATTGCCATTCTGAAATTTTTGGATCACAGATTCAAGTTAAGGTGCTTTTTATAAATACATTATTTAAGTACAGAAAAGTAGTCAGGGGTGACTGCTGTTAAGGCTGGGGTTGATGATTCCACTTTCCAGGTTAAACCAAGGAAAGCAAAATTATCCAGACCCTGCACGCCATTTATCTGTTGAATCAAAACCGGACAACTTATTAGACCAGAAACAAAGCGATAAAGGAGCGCTAATGTATTACTATTGGAGGCTTTTCGACGCTCAAACATTAACTGCAATGCTATGAGAAAATTAGAGAAAGGAAAAACTTAAAGCTTCTTCAGGATATATATTACTATTGACTTCACTCGATGGAAAAATAAATACGACAGCACACAGTCCATATATATCCTCAGGAACATCCAAATCCAACCATAAACAACCCCAAGATGCTCGTATAATGGAGCAGCAAACAATAATCTAAATTCATGAAAATGTAGTGGTTAAATTTCAATTATTTGGAAAAGATTCGCCTTCTTATATTGCTCTTCACTTAGAGTATGTTAGCCACATAAGTCTTTCCAACAAGATTAAAAGGGGAATGGTTCAAATCCGAAACAAGGCCATATTCAAGGAGGAATGCTGTCAGAAGTTTAAGAATAACTAAAACATTCCTTTCAAATATCAATGATCATAACTTCCAAATGCTGATAAGAACTTAAAACCAAAATAAGAAAATATTGATCCCAAGGCCATCAATGAAAGGAAAAAAAGAAGTCAAGCATGTTGGACAAATCATCTTCTGTAGCAGTAAAAAGGCAGAAGAAACTAACTTTTTTTTTTTTTTGCCAGAAGAAGAAACTAACTTCAGAAACTAGTAATAAACACCCCCACCCACCAAAACACACACACAGAGTCCACAAAAGGGAAAAAACTGTATTTCATAAAGATATGCGCACATGAGAGTTGAAAGTGTAGGACTAAATTTAATGATCACTCTTTCGGCCAAAAAAAAATGAATAATCACTCAAAAAGACACTTATAAAGCATTTATTTGATTAGTAAGGCCTTGTTCGGGATAGAGGTGAGATTGATAATGGTGAAAATAAAATTAATAGAACCCCAAGACACTTATAAGTATCTTTTGTCTTCGGAGTTATTTATCTTTCTTACAATTGTACTTCAATAAAACTTATTGCCTTTCAAAAAAAATGATGATTAAAGACATGTGAAATAAGAAATAAAAATAATGATTAAAGACATAAACTTAAAATCTATAACTATATATTATTTTAGTATAGATTTTTGTATTTCATCACATTTTATTATGAAATAAATAACACACCATATTAATATAATATAATATGAGTTATTTTACATACATTAATATTATTAAAATTAAATTAATATTATTAAAATTAAATGAGAATAAACATTAAAAAAACTTTTTTGCAACAAATAAATGTGCTGGTAAGTAGATATAAAAAAATCTTGCCAAGGAAAAAACGGCCATTAATTAACCATATAATAAAATTAATAAACGTGTAAAATTATAGTGGTATGACAAAATAAAAGGGGAGGGTAATAATGGGAGAAACTTCCCAACGTAACTTTTACTTTTTTGCTAGAACTATTATTTCCAGTGGAGATTGGAGGCTAAACTGGAAGTGCAGCACAATTGAAATCTCCTAATCATGCTGCTAGATGTTCACCGAAGAGCACTCAAGCGGTGCGAATGACTCAAACGCTAAAAAACGCACTGCTAGGGTGTTGCCGAACAAGCCCTAAGAAATTGATAAAGTAAACTGCCAAACATAATAAGTGTATAATTAGAGTATACAAAATAGTTCCCAATAACTTACCAAAAGAAGAGTGGAGAATCTGTGTTATACCATTATATAGAAGACAGGTTCTCAAAGTATTTATAAGCATGGATACTTCGATATTCAAAACCATTATGATGACAACGTTCGTAGACAGTTTCAATTTTGACACCTGGCATTATATCATAGTATAATGTTTTCCACAAACCATCTTTAAAGTCATAGAAAACAAGTGGATCGTCCCGCGTTGGCGCATCGAGTGTTCAAAAATCTACTTTTTTGAACAATTTCCTATTCGAAAAAAATTGCTTGATGCGTAGCAAAGTTTGAAAGTACTATGATTTTAAATGTGTTGCATCTTTAAAATGCTATACTATTAACATTGAGCATATGCCCTAAAGTTAGCAATAAATAGTAAATATTAGTTTGTACATGGCCAGGGATGGATTCAAGAATTATGAGCAGTGGGGGCACACATATAATTAAACTTACTTAAAAACATATATATAATTAATTCAAGTGCATAATTTATACCTCAAATGAAAAAAACATTATAATAATTCTTTATGAGTTTTCATAGCTTGAAATCGTTGCAAAATTTTATCATTATTAATACTACAAAACACAACTTTTTCTAACCAAACATAATTAATCAGCGAATCTCCTATTCAATTGCGTCGATTTTCATAGTAGAAAATGCAAAATGTTCTTTCAACTGATGTAGTAGAAACCGACAATAATAAAACTAATTTCAAGTAAATACACCAATGAATAAACAATATACTTCTTTGACACAACAAGTTTTACTGAAAGGTCACAAATACCTTTCAAACTTGTAAACTTATCTTAAGATCTCACATCAATAATCAAGTGGATCTCAAGAATAAGTAGTTCCTCATTTAATCTAAACAAAATAAGTTCCTCATTTAAACTAAACAAAATAACTAATTCATATTCTATATTTAGTATTTTAGTAATTAACTAAATAAATCGATATCATAGTTGTAAATAACTGAAAAATAACAATTTCTCTCTAATTTAATCAAATGATAAAAACAATATTATATATACATTCAAATTATTCAATAGTTCTTTTTTCTAAAAAATTATTCAATAATTCTAAATTAAATGATTTTATCATTAAAAAAAATTCTCAAATAATAATTAATATTCTAAGAAACTATAAAAATTATAATAAAAAAATTAAATAAACTCAATACTTACTAATTAAAATATTTAGTTGAAAATAGCTCCATCCCGTTAATGTTTGTTGCTTTTATTTGTTTCAATGTTAAGTGTAGAGGAATTAGGAAGGGAAAGTGCAGAGGAAGTGAGAGCGGGGACGTGGGGGATGAGTTGTTGGCTTGTGATAAAAGCAATTTTGAGAATGTAAAAATAAAAATTTAGCCATTTAGGATGGGAATTGAGTGGGGTCGGGTACCTTTTGTTTTACTATTTAATTCTACTTTTACACAAGTTACATGTTGTCTTTCAATATACAGTAAACCTTTTTCTTCTTTACTTCGGTTGGTGGGGGCACCAATAGAGTATATACAAATATTTTACTATATATCAATGGACCTTAAAGATATGAGTGGGGGCACGTGCCCCCACGTGAGATCCGTCCCTGATGGATGCAATAGTTTCAATTTGTTTTCTCCTCTAAAATGTGTAGTACTTAAATAAAAATTAAGTTTACTCTATTCTTCATATGTACATGAAAGACCTGAAGAGAGGTCGTTACAATTCTAACGTTCATTAGCAAAAGTAGGGATAAGGGGGATATGATTTATTATTCTAACATTTATGTGAAAGGAAAAGATAATTACAAAAAGGGGTCAAAGGCAAGAACTAGCTAGAATTAACCTAGGGTCTTTTTAGTAATTTGACAAGTGAGAAAAGACAAAAAAGACAAAAAAGTTTAAATAGAATCTTCTCATCGAGTCTCAAAAATGACCTTTGGTAACTTTCCTGAGTCTTTCAAATAACATTTAGTATATATTACTTCTTTCTATGTCCAGACAACCTTTGGCTTTTCTTCATTCTCAAATTGAGTAATACATATATCAGTGAATCCAGGACCATAATGCTCCCATCTTAACTGAGGAAAGTGTTTCGGCAAATCACAAATATAAAGGCGATACTTCAAGCCATGTACGTAGAAGCAAGGGGGGCCATGCCCCCCCCCCCC
>AWWV01011906.1:0-28785 GCA_001974805.1 Corchorus capsularis | reverse complement strand
TGTTAATTTTTATGTTTGGCCCTCCTAAAAATTATATCTTATGAAAATTATAAATAATTTTTAGTTTCTTTATTAGCTTGAAAAAAAAATTATCTCACTTCAAAGTCAAGCCCATACACACTCATAACTCATTTCAAAAATAAAAGCATGCACCCTAATTTTAAAGTCTCCAACTATCCATTACTTCATTACCATTATTTCAAATAAGATTTATATTCATTATTATCATTATAGTCACTTTATAATTTATAAACTTTTAAGAAATGAAAGATAATGTTACAGTGAAAGTTTTCTAGTTAAAATTAAGGAGATGGTCACCACTCACCATTCTCTATTTTGTCATGTTCCATTAGAAAGGGATGCGTTGTTTCATTAATCCTAAATTTGGAAAAAAAGTTGTTTATATTTAGTTGAATTTGATGTGCATATATCAACGGAGACAGAAAATTAGTTGGATTAATTTTAGATAGAAATTAAAATTGAAAAAACCATATTATTTTGCTATTTTATGTCATGATATCATTTTTACTCAAAAGAAAATAGGTCCCTGAACTTTGCCATAAATCTCAAAAAAGGGCACGAACTTTAAAAAAGACCAAATAAGGGTCCCAACTTTTCGGGAAGGCTCAAATAGGTTCATTATGTTAATACAAATGGAGCGTGAGTTACACCATAGAAAAAAAACGCGTGAGCAAATAAGAAATTGACACATGGCTTTTATTTTTAAAGAAAACTATCTTAATTCAAATGTAATATCTCTTAATCAGAGTGTCTTTGACGATTCTTTTGCTTGGCATTTTGCTTGGTTTATTTCTTGACATGTGGGGTGGCTAACTTTTAGTTGGTTATAAAAACTATGCAAAGCTCTCTCAATCTTCATCATAGTAAAAAAACATGGCTTCGTCTCTTTAATCATCATCCACCACAACTACTTCTGACACTGTCATTGCCACTTCCTTTGCCTTTTCAATCCTTCCAAGAACATCCCAACTCTCCATAGCTAGAAAGCAAAAGGCTAAGTTCATCCCAAGAGTAGTATCATGAAAATCCACTAATTGTGGTGACCAAAGTCCTACCCCAAAAACACCGAAAAATCTTTTCTCTTAAACAGATTTGATAGAAGAGATGTTCTTCTTGGCCTTGGAGGTCTTTATGGCCTTAGCCAGGCACAAGTCTTTATGGCCCCTCAAGATCGAAATCCTGGCTCCGTCACTGATGACATATGACTATGTTATAAGTTACTACAACATATTAAACACCATGAGACTCTCGAAAGTACTTACCTTGAGTAGGTGCTTTAGCTGTTGATATAGGTAATGGTAATGGTTCCAAGCTTTCATTCTCTACATCATAATCCAATGATTCATTCCAATAAGACTTCCAATGAATCTTTCCATTACAGAAAACAACATCATCGAATTGTATATGCTTCTTCACGCCAAAACTGATTCTAGCTACACCCCAATCATCTGTCTTAGATGAATATACATCCAGTTCAAACTTAAACGGTTCGTGGGGCACTTACCGTATAGATATAATCTTGTAGTAAGGTGATTTGAGAGGATCAGAAGCCAAATTAACATAAAAGTCTGGAACAAAAAATAATCTTCTATCCCCAATCACATTTGCGGAATCCGAGGTAGGAAAGTACAGTTCCTTGAATTTCTTAGTAGTTGGGTTACAAATGAAGTAAGTGGACTAGATATGAAAAGGAAAATTAACAACCATGGCCGCACAGAGAAACAATCCATAACAAGATTGAAGAATTACATTGATGTTAGGGTCACCCAAGAAATCAAAAGAAGGGACTTTAATGTTATGATTCAAAGGAACCCAATCAATTTCAGAGGGTAAAGTGTAGAACCATTTGAGAACAAGAGTTGTGGGAGTAAATAAAATTTGGTGGTGGTGACTAGTGTGGGAGAGGCACAAATCAGGGTTTGAAATGAGAGATAACCATTGTTTTGAAACACACTTGAATTTTAGAAGAGGCTTTGTGGGTATTATGAGGAGGATTTGGGTTAAGAGTTCTTGGTTGTGACCAATAATCTCTGCTGAAGTTTTAACAATCGAAGGTTTCTTCATTGCTTTCATATTATCAATGCAAAGCAGAAAAGTTATAGGCAGAAATAACAAAAGGAAATAAAAGAGCCGAGCGATTAATGGCTTAAGATTGACATACCCTTCAGACCCAGAATTGGAGAACTTGCAGAATTTGAATACTTTTACTCACAATTCCTTCAGCAGATTATATGCACTCCACCCAAAACCAAAAGACTCCATTGCCTGCAAAATAAAGGAAAAGATTTATATGCACTCCACCCTTTCTATTTTTTTTCTCTCCTGCACAAAACCCTTTCTTGGAAACTGGAAAAGCTAGGTGAAGTGAATATTTAATAAATAAAATAAATGTAACCAAATTTTAATAAATAAGAAAATATTTTTCTTACTGTAGCGCCAAAAAAATTTAAAATAAAATTAGAAAAAAACCCATTCTCGTATCTTGTTTGTTTGCTTGGGTTGGGTCCAACCGGAACTAGACAAAGCAAGACTTAAAAAGGGTGTATCTTGTAAGCTTGTAACAAATCTAACAATGTCATTATTATTACAGCGTTCATGTCCCTTTAATAGACCATCCTACTTGAAGTTGCGGTGCCTGTAATGAATTTTCCATTGCTAGCATAGAGTTGTTGTAAAAGCAGCAGATGAGAGGCCTTAATTAGGGCAAAACCAAATCAAATTTCATATTAGAGCAATCAAAGGAGCAGTTACTTATGTTTCATGAATCATTATGCTATTTGAAATTTATCACAATTCTCTCCTAACATGCATATACTTTGCTTGGGTTGCAACTTGCAAGCACTTGAGTTACAAAGTAAATACTTTCCTTTTAATGACAAATAAGTAACAATAATGGAGAGGAGAAGAGGAAGTGAGGACCTTCACTTTAGAAAAACTAGTAGTATATTAACATTAAGAAAAGTGGATTAATTACACTATATTATAAGTACAAAAAAGAACTCGTCAGGGATGGCTAATGTGTACGCTGGAGCTGGGGTTCCAGGTAATTAGACTAAGAAAGCTTGTTTGACTGTAAAAAACCCCGCATGTCTACTGCCAAAAAGAACCCCACATGTCTTGCAACTGTTGAATAAAAAACAGATAACTAATTACAATAAAAACTAAGGTAACCAATGTAGTAACATTGCACTGCTATGAAATGCAACATTACCCCGAAAAGCAGGCAAAAGAAAAGAGGGGGGAAAAAGTTCATGCTTCTCAGGATATATATTACTACTACACTTGATAGAAAACGAATGAAAGCACATAGTCCATAAAAGTCCTCAAGAACATTCAAATCCAACCTAGAGCTAATAATGGAGCATAACAAATTATTCATGGAAAAAGTAGTTAACTTTCAATTATTTGGGCTAAATTCTCCTTGCTAGCTAGCTCTGTTTTCTTTAGGTTAGCCATTGAAGGCTTTCCAACAAGGTTGAAACTAGAATGATTCAAATCCAAGATAAGGTCATATTCAAAGAGGAATGCGGTCAAACTTTAAAGGGATGAGGCGTGTGACTAACATTACATGAAAATTTTCAAACAAGAATATATAAATTTTTGTTAAACAAGCATTGGTACTGCATAGGCTACATTCAAAATGAGTCGGACATGTAAACAACTCTAACTAAGAAACATTTCCTTTCAAATATCAATGATCCGAGTTCCAAAATGATGATAAGAATTAACTTAGAAAACAAAAATAAGAAACATTGATCCCAAGTCCATCAATAACAAAAAGGAAAAACAATCAACTTCTCAAGCAATACTAAATCAAAACATACATTTTACATTCTATGCAGAGAAAAGAAACTTCAGAAACTACTTATATAATGTATACGACTTGAATGTTTAGAACTTGATTAACAAGAAAGACTCTTACAAGTATAATGTATATGAATATACAAATCATTTCAAAATTACTTACCAAAAGAAGAGTGGAGACACTGTGTTACACCCTCATACAGAAGACAGGTTTTCAAAGTATTGAAAAGCATGGTCACTTTGATAATAAAAAACTGAATTGAGCCTAAGATATTCTATAACAGAGTCAACCTCAACCCCTGGCATCAAATCATAAAATGTTTTCCACATGTCATCTTCAAAGTCATGGAAAATTACTTTATTATCTATCCAGAAGACAACCTTTGGCTTTTCTTCTTTCCCAAATTGAGTAAGACATACATCGGGGAGTCTAGGATAAGATTCTTCCAATTTTATCTCAGGAAAGCATTTCCACAAATTATCTATATACACACTATGCTTCAGCAACCAACAAGAATAATCACTCGCCATCTCATATATAGACCTCAAATTCGTAACACATGCTTAACTCATATGTCACTGCAGAATACAAAACACCCTGACACTCCCCAAAATATGCTTCTTCCCAATATGCTTCTCTTGTGAGTATAGGCGATGGCATTGGTTCCAAACGTTCATTCTCTATATCAAAATAATATGATTCATCCCAGAGACGCATCCAATGAATCTTTCCATTACTGAAAATAGCATCCTCAAACCGTCTAGGCCTCCTCACACTGAAATAGATTATAACTATATTCCAAGAATCAGCCTAAGATGAATACATATCCAGTTCAAACATAGAGGGTCCCGTATAGAAAACAAGTTTGTAATGAGGTGATTTAAGAGGATCAAACGTAGACTAACATAATAGTTCAAAATAGGAAATGGTGTGGTAGGAAAGAAAAGCTCCTTAAATTTCTTAGTAGTTGGGTTACAAACAAAGTAAGTAGAATCCAAGGACATACAAAGAAACAACTTGTAACAAGACTGAAGAATATTGATGTTAAGAGCACCCAAATATTCGAAGAAAGGGACTTTACTGTTATGCTTCAGAGGCACCAAATCAAAATCAAAGGGAAAAGTGTAGGACCATTTAAGAATACGAGTCGTGGGAGTGAGGATGCCATTGGTTTGGTGGCGGCGGGTGTGGGAGAGGCAGAAATCAGGGTCAGAAATGAGAGAAAACCATTGTTTTGAAACACACTTGAATTTCAAGAGAGGCTTTGTGGGTATTCTGAGGAGGATTTAGGTTAAAAGATCTTGGTTGTTACCAATTGATTCTACTTAAGTTATAAAAAACGAGGCTTTCTCATTGTTATCACATTATTAATGTAAAGCAAAAGAGTTCAAGGTAAAAAGTTCATAGGAACATCAAAAGCAGAGCAATTTACCCAATACTTAACACAAACGACTGAAAATTGAAATAACCTTTTGACCCAGAATTGAAGAACTTACAAATGGTTGAGAAAATTCAAAGCTTTTACTTACAATTCCATCAGCAGATTAAACGTTCCACTACCCATTGCCTTCAAAATGAAGGAAAAGCGGAAGGGAGACCATTTCTTGGAAACTGGAAAGCCAGGGCACAACAATAAGAAACACTGAAATGTTTTTCCCTTTGCTATAAAATAGGGTTTTTTTCCTTAATTACTACTCGTATTTTTTTTCATCGAATAAAAATTACTGATTGGCATTTTAAGAAATTGAAAATAAATATAAATATCTATACCCTACTATTAAAGTTATCCCCAAACGTCTATATGCTCGGCATTTGGCTTTTCTCATGCTGACATTTGTACAACGTTGATTGGTAGGGAGAAAAACGATATATTATTATATATTTAAAATTCCAAATATAATATTTATAAATTTAATATTTAGAACATTAAATTATAATAAAAGTAAAACTCTATTTCTTTTTTTTTTCAGCAAATAATTATTTGAATAAACATTATATTTCTAACAATATTTCCTCCCATTTAACTTAATTACTATTACATAAGATAAAATTTTACTTAGAATTGAAATTACTCCGTTCTAATCATAAACTGAAAAAATCCGACGTGAATGCGTGGGGAAAATATCTAGTAAAATAATAAAATTGTAGAATAAAAAATGAATTTCGTAGATGTACGCCTTACAACAAATTAAAAAATAAATATCACTACATAATTTGTATATAATCTATATCTATAGTATATTAAAAAGTAGGACCTCTTGTAAAACTTTCCATTATACACTTATTTTTCGAATATCTATACTATATATAAAAGTACGAGTTTTGAGAAACTTTTGAAACGCCTATTATACCCCTTATTTAACTTTTGAAACGTCCATTATATCCTTATTTTTTTAATATAATTCTAAACTACCATTATACAATTAATTATTTTAATTTACATTTGATTAATAATTGACTACGAGATTGCTACGTGACTTAACATACCTTATTTGAGTACATTACCTTCCTAGATAAGCTATATTTACTTAACTCTTTCCTAGATAAAAGTCTATACAGTAAAACTTCCATAAATTAATACTCGATAAATTAATAACCTCTCTAAAATAATATTTTACTCCGGTCCCGACTTGGGTCAGTTATAAAAATTAGTAATTTCGATAAATTAATAAGATAATAATTTTTATAAAAACCCTTATATATCTATATAGTCCCATCAATATTACAAATTAATAATTCTATAAAATTTACATATATATCTAAGAAAATTTAGTAAAATAGGAATCTATTGTTGTTTGTTTTTTCATGAAATTTAAATCTGATTGGATTTAAACACTAATTCTTCCCATTGCACTTAAAAGTTCCGGTGTTGTCTTCTCGAATTGCAACAAAAAATTCTGAAGAATTGTAGTCAATGGTTTAAATGCTTAAAACAATGAATACATATTTATGTATATTAGTTATATTTATTTATATAATCAAATTTATTTATGGAATAAAAAACTCTTTAAATTAATATTTTATTAATTTATCGATTAATTAATAGCTCTCTAAATTAATAAATTTTCATGGTCCCAACATTATTAATTTATAGAAGTTTTACTGTATTTACTAAACTAAGTTCTAACACTAACGTTATAAAATAAAAATTATTATTTGGTTTCGTCTACTTTATTTTGTTTCATCTCACCACCAAATCTCCGAAATCTTTTTGTACACCAGAGTTTTGAGTTTTGAACGACACCCAGAACACAAATTGCATAGAGGTCTTCTCTCATACCCAGTTGTTGCAAAGCGATTCTAGGTTGAATTCCTATATTTATTTGATTCGAAGGTACTGTTCTTTAGAATTTTGCCATTTTTGTTATCTGTTATTGATTTCTATTTGCTTGGAGTCGCATGTTTTTCTTTTCATCTTACTTAATTGTGGTTTCTGTTCACCTAATTCTCTGTTTTCCCGGTGCTTTGGTTCTAAAAGATTAACGATGAAGGCTTTGAGATATTTTTCAATTCTTTTTCTGGGTCTGGTTCTCTTCTCCCTCTTTTATTTTTCTTCAATTTTTATAGTAGTTCATTATTACTCTTTTCCAATATCCTCTTTCCTCTCTCTGGGTTTATCTTTATATCTTCCCCAAGAAGTTGATGACCAGTGAACAACTGTAACTATAACAATTCGGTTTAAAATTCGGGTCAGTATGATTTCGTTTATTACAAAATCAACATCAATTCGCAAGCTACTTTAGGGTAAATTAATTTTTTTTGTTTCTCCTTTATATTTTTGTCATGTCTGGCCCTAATTTTTGTTTTTTTTTTCAGGAAAATGAACTCAAAATCAACCTTAATTTGAGTTATCAATTATGTAGGATTGTATTCAACCATGGAAAAGATGATATTTTAGGTAGACATGATGCTCCTGTGCGTTGTGTGGAGTATTCTTATGCTTGGTTAAAATACCAAATCTTCCTTTTTCTTTCTCTTAATGTGGATTTGAGTGTCATAATCAGCTTGGTTTTGCTATTTAGAATAGAAATTTTGCACCTGGAACGAATGGGAGCATTGAGTAACTTAATTTGGTGATTGTTGTATCAGGTAGGATTGATACAAGCTGAATCATAATTGAATTATTTTTGTCACATTATTCCACTCAATTCTATTGTGTATGAATAAAACTTTGAAGATTAGAATAGTATATCTTGCTGTCGCAATGGATTATAACTTGGTTGAGATGTGCTCTATATAGGTTATTGAGAGCCCCGTTTTCTGTTTCATAATGGACTCAGGTTCATGTAGACACCCTTTTTGGTCTTATATCCTTTAATCTATGCAATTTAGGGTTATTTGCAAATTCATTTCAGATATTCGGGCAATTAGTAGGATATTGGGACTAATTTTGCTAACATATTACATCTCTTTATTTTGATTGCATTTAGAAGGTAAAAAATAAAAATTAAAAAATGTATAGCAAAAATAGTCACTAGTAATTTTATTCTTGATGGATTTTGTTTTCCATATTGGGCTTTGATTCTAATTCTTCATATGGGTCTTTGTTGCTTTGGATCACCCTTGTGGTTCCTTAGTTGGGCCTTATCCTTTCATTTGATTTGGTTGAACCCAATTGACATTGGGCTTCATAATTACCCTTGAACTTATTGATAGCAAATTTTGATTAGAGAGAAATGCAAAAGAAAATAATAATAATACTTGGGCTTATCCTTTTTACTAATTCCAAATTCATTTGGGTCAAGCCCAATTTTGCAAATACAAATTCGTTTAGAAAAAAAGAAAATGAGCTAATTATACTTCCTCATGATTCTAGCCTTAAAGTACATATGGTTGCCTAAATTGCCTCACGTGCTCTTCCCCTCCTCTCTTAATTCCCCTCCATTTTTTTAAGCAGCCTGCAAAACAAATTAAGAAAAGGGGATCAAATCAGTGACAATAAGGATTAAAGCAAAGACTAAATGCTTATGAACAAGATTAATAAAGCTTATCTTTTTGAGAAACAGGGGAACCAAGCTGGGATGGTTCCCCTCGCCACCTCAGCAGTACAATACAACAGCCAAGGGGACAAAGCCACATGGTTTGCAGTAATTAAACATAAGGAACAAAAGGCAAAACAAGTTTAGCAGAAAATTAAACAAAGCCTTGCCGACCAAGTTTTGGCATTTCAGGACTTTGTTCCCAATTAAAATCAGCAACAGTGCAGAGACATAGAAGTTCAATGCAGCCTCAACATAGCAGTGCAAGGATTACATGGGCCAAATTCAACAAGATTAGATCAGCACCATAAGTTCAAATCAAAGGACAAAATGAGGTGAGGCAATAAAGAGCACGTAGAGCAACACACAGTAGAAAACAGACACCATGACACAAGCCAGACACACTTCAGCAACATGTTAACACACTCTCCCAACCAATACCAGCATGACAATAAACCAACTCAGCACCCAGGACTGCCACACAAGAAATGACCATACACACACAGCTTAACAAGGCCTACTCAGCAATGAAAAGAAACCTCAGCCATTGGATCAAACAAAAACAAGCAATCCTAACCTTCAAATCAAAAATCCCCTTGATATATATAGTTCAACAGTTTCTAAAAAGGGGGGACACAGTTTTCAAGACTAAAAAACAACTTAGTTTTCCAATTCTTCATAATACCAAAAAAGATTTCTTTGTTCCTAGTTAGTACTAACGGAAAAACCCTAGTTTCTGGTTCTCCATCTTTGAAACAGATTCCAAAAATATAAACCATAGCCATTTTTCCATCTTTCAGGGAATTTTCCAGAAAAACAAAAAAAAGGGTCTTTTCCGTTCTAGGTTTTTTTTTTTTTTTTTTTAGAAACATAAAAAAAAATGGATCTTTACCTTTCCCTTTACCGGACTTTCCTTTCTCTTCTTCGATTTCTTCACTTAGCTTGCATTTTCTGCCATCCTCCTTCAAGTTGTGCCTCTTACCCTTTCTTTAGTCATCTCCTTCCAAAACACAAAGAATCCGAAAGTTAGTAAACCATGGTTTAGTTAGGAGCATCTGATTTGAGAAGTAAAGTGGTGAAGAGAAAGAGTAAGGCAAGGGGGAATACTATACCTCGAGACCAGCTTCATCGGATAGTCAAATCCGGCGGATCTAGAGAAGAGAGTTAGGCTCGGGTTAAGCTTGTTTAAGGGTGTTAGAGGCGACTCCGGTGGAAACTAACCGCAGATCTGCAACGAGGGGGGCAAGGCGAGGCTTTCTGCACAATTTCGTCAGCAAACGGAGCTCCGGCGAGGTCAATCGCGGTGGACCGGGGCGGAGACGGCGGTGGCGCGATTTCCGACGGGGTAGAGAGAGAGTAGACGAAGGAGAGAGAAGGTGAAAGTTTATGTTTTAATCCAAATTTCTGTTTTTTTTGGTATTTATACTATGTTATACTTTCGTGCTATATTCTGATTTTAGTTGTTTCCTTTGTTAGTTGTTCAATTAGGTCATTGAAAATTAGTTCATTCAGTGTCTAGGTTTGTTAAAAGATGCAATTTAGTCATTAATTTCACATCAATTAAGTCTCTAAAGTCGCATTTTAATGTGAATAAGCAGTACAATTTGTTTTTGAGTGCACATAAAGATGTAGAGTCTTTTCCGTGTTCACCTAGGTCCCTGGACATTTACGTTTTTGTTTAATGGATCGGAATTTAATGTAAGTTAGGGTTTAGTTAGTTTTATGAAATAAATAGGTTTTAATTTAATATATATAATTTAGTAATTATCTTTCATTTGTTAGAACTAACTTTGCTATTATATTATGGTAAGTTAAGTTTAAATAGAAATGAAATTAAATAAATTTAGGAATTTATTTGTTTTTGGTAATTAGCTGAAAGTGAAAACTTGGTCATTTAGTATAGGAATAAAATGATAAATCAATTTAGGAGATAGAGAGAAGTGTTTTTTTAGCTTAGATAGTTTAAATATTAAGTAAAATAAATTGGAATTTAGGAATAAGATATTTAGATATTATTAGTTTAATAATTTAGAAATTGAGACTGACTTTTGATAATTAGTAAAATAGAATTTGTGGATATTGAGTAATTGTGGTCTTAGGCTTTCTCTTGGGCTTTAGCTACCTTTTGGGCTTTATTGATTTACCTTGGGCTTTATCATTTATGTTTGGGCTTTGGTGCTTATATTTGGAGGGTTTGGGCTTAATACTTAGTTGGTCTTTGGGCTTTGGTTATATATATAGTTAATTTGTTTGTAGGCTTTGTACTTTGGACTTAAAGGCTTAATTGTTTAATCAATATAGGTTTAATTAAATAAAATTTAAATTTAGAAATTAAGTAAATTTCATGTGCATCCATATTTATCTTTAATATTCATGTTTCCTTATTGATTATGCTATGCCCATTTGAGAAAAGTGAATGGACTCCGATGATGGAATAACCGGTTGAAATGTTGACAGCATTGTCCATTTTAATCCGGATTTCCTAGGCTTGAGGCATTCATTTGGGGGTCTTACCAATCAAGTGGAAGGTTCCCAAATGATGTCTCTCGTATAATTACTAGGTAAAATTGAATTTAACCGGAAATCATGCATCACGTGCATTCATGCATCTAGGGTTTAGATTTAGTAATTTTCAATTAAAGTTTAAAAATCCAAAAAAAGGGAAAATCGAAAAAAAATAGAATAAAACCATTTTCCTTCAAAATTAAAGAGAGTTTGTGCTTGATAATTGTTCTCTTTTAGTTTTCCAAAATAAAAATTAAAAAAAATGAGTCTTTCAAAATTAAATAAAAAGGTTTTCAAAAATCTAAAATAATCAAAATTCAAAAATCAAAAAGAATTTCATTCCAAGATTTCAAAGTATTCAATTTAGGTCTTTTCAAATTGGGAAAGTTCCCATCAAGTTTTCAAAGTGTTCAATTTAAGTCTTTTCAAAATATTCAAACATCATTTTTCAAATAGAGTCGTTTTAACGGTAAGTTTTAAAGAAAATCCTCATCATGAGGAGCCCAAAAAGAGAACAAATAATAAATGGGAAAGTTCCCAACATTCCTATTTCGAAAATTCAAAACCCATTTTTGCTTGTTTATTTTGCTTAAGTTTAAGGATTAAATAAAAGAGTTTAAGGGCATGAATACTTAAGAATAGAGACAACCAAAAATAGAAACCCACAGTGAATTCTACACTAGTCAGTGCCGTCTTTTGACGGGCGTCGTGGGGGTGCTAATCCTTCCCCACGCGTACCCGACTCCCGAACCTTTAAGACTCTGGTTAGAAGACCGTTTATTAGGTTTAGTATTGCCTTTGCCAAGCTTAGGTTAACATTAGCCTTAATAATCTGATAGGTGGCTAATCACACCTAGGTTAAAAAAGATTAGTGGCGACTCCCATAGGATTTCAGTAGTAAATCCCCGTAGTCTTTAGTTCTTAAGTCGTTCAGCGGTAGGAAGATAGAGCACCTTGTAGCATTTTTCAGAAAAAAATTGATGGCTGGAGAAAGGAATTAGATCCTAGAGGCAGGGAAAGGGATTCTGGTCTGCTTTGTCACCACCGGTGAGGGAAAATGAAGGTCTAGGCGTTTCATCTGTTTTGATCATGTATATATATTACCTATCAACATTTTGTTGCAGTTAAGCTCTATATATTTTATCAATAGATATATGAACTCATGTCTTTTTCCTCTTAATATATAGTATTTTTTTGTGCTTTGGGATGAAATTCAATAGTTTCTCATCGTATATTTTTAATTTTGTAACCCTCTTATATGTTGCTTCTCTGTGTAACCCTGTAACCAAGTAACCAAACAGGCCATTGAAATACCTCTGGAAAGTAATGTTGAACCTGAGATATGAGAAGCTTGCTTTTGATGCTGGTAAAACATTACAAGGCTAATTTGCTGCCTTGGCTTTCAAATCTGCTGCTTTGGCTTTCAAATCAAGTTGTTAGATCTTTTGTTTGGTTCCTTCCTGGAGGATAAATAAAAGTAGGTAAAAGTAGGTAGATGACTGACTGACTGACTGTTGAAGCATTTATATTAGTATATCTGCATCAAAAATTTATATCTATATAAATATAAATTTGATAGTTCCATCGATTAATTGTTCTCAAACTATTTTAAAACTACAATAGGAGCACATTAAGAATATTTGTCTGCAATTTCTTGGAGACAAGAGCACAGCTCCTTATGATTCTTCATTTGGTGGGTTGTTTTCAATTATCCACCTTTGGACGTCTTCAGGTGTAGAAACATCTTGATCTCACACAACATACAGAGCAAGTGGCCTCATTAAAAACGTTGCAAGCATTAAATCCTGAGGAAACAAAGCATTAACTCCATTTTATTTAAACACACGTACCACGTGCAACGCACGTGAAGGAGAAAACTAGTATTTCTTAAATGTCATAGTTTAAAATTTTTATAATTTTACTCAACTAAACACTCCATTTTTATTTAATTAAATGTAATATCCTTATAACTATTTAATTTTTACCATTTTACTATTTTAGTTAAAAAACTTATATATAATAGAATTTTTTAAATATGCTTTTATAGTTTTACTCAACTAAAAACTCTATTTTTTATTTAATTAAATCTAATATCCTTATACCTATTTTATTTTTACCATTTTACTAACTTAATTAAAAAACTTAGATATATTATAATTTTAAAAATATTTCTTAAATGAAATTGTTTAAAATTTATAATTTTTTTTATAAATAAACTTTTGTAGTTATTCTACGAAAAGCTCTATTTTTATTTAATTAAATTCAATATTTTATAAATATTTTATTTTTACCATTTTAGTTTTTAAAAACTGGAGACTTTTTTGGTAGATTTGTACCCATTTCAATTATAATATAAACTACTAAAAATATTATTATCAAGTTTAAAAGTTAATAAGTTGTCTAATCATTAACTATTCATATATTCTTAAACTAATTAAGTTAAAAATTTATTTAAAATTTAATTATTATGATTGACATTTTTCTATTTTTGGGGTGTGTATTAGTAGTTTAATGTATTGGAGTGTATAACAAGAATTTAAAGTTTTTAAAAGTAAAAAGAAGAGTAACATGCAATTATTTCCTTTGATTTATAAAGTTATAGGAGTTGAAAAAAATCAATCGAGCAGGTTGGGCGGGTTTCGGGTTCGGATTATCTGGGTCCAGCTCAAATGAGCCAAGTAATTTTCTCGGGTCATTCGGGTTCCGGCTCATATGGGTTCAAATCATTCGAGTCTTAGGTCTGCTAGGTTTAGGGTCAGGCAGGTTCGGGTTTTGGCTCAGGTCACTTGGGTTTTGGGTTTTTCGGGTCTAAGATTCGGATCAATTGGGTCAGCCTTGAATTTTTTAATGTTTATTCTCTAATTTATTTAATATCTGTATTATTCAATTTATTTTACAATCCACTATTGGTGAAGTTTAGCAAACTGCATATATGTGGTTAAAGAGTTGACATGTGTCCCTTTATATTTTATTTTTGAATATTAAATACATAATTAATTATGAAGTGGGGTATGTGTTCAAATTAATATTGGTTATATAATATCTAAATTTATGTTCTTTCCTAATAGAAAAAATTGTCAAGAAATTACTAATTAATTATTATTATTTATTCATTATGTAAAAAATAAATTACTAATTATAAATTTATCATAAATCATTCATATAACTGATTTAGTATTCATTCATATATAATAATTGTTCATATAATGAAGTTTAGCAAATTTAATCATAATAGGTAAAATTATAACAATAATATTAATTTTATTGAATAAAACATAATTTTAGTTTATAATATTATTGGGTCATCCAGGTTAACTTCTCGGGTCATTCGGGTTATGGGTTTGTCGGGTCTGGATAGGACAGATTCGGATCGTTTACTTTCTCTGGTCAAATGGGGTTCGGCCGGATTATCGAGTTTGGATCGGCTTTGACAACTCTACGTATAATTAATTTCAATTATTATTTTAAGCCTAATTGCTCAAATAAGGGACTAATGTTTGCAAAATGCTCAAATAAGGGGTTGATCTTTTAATTTAACCAAATAAGGGTCTAATGTTTGCCAAAAAGCTCAAATAAGGGCCCGAGCTTTTAATTTGGCCAAATAAGGGCCTAACGTTTGCCAAAATGTTCAAATAAAGGCCTTGTGTCGAAAATTCTCACGCATCATCCACACTGACGCCGGGCCCTTATTTGAGCATTTTCGATAACGTTAGGTCCTTATTTGGCCAAATTAAAAGACCGAATCCTTATTTGAGCATTTTCGATAACGTTAGACTCTTATTTGACCAAATTAAAGATCGGACCCTTATTTGAGCATTTTGACAAACGTTAGACCCTTATTTGAGCAATTAGGCTTATTTTAATTTTCTTGTGAAAGTGAAGACTAGTGTACTTAAAAGTTAGAACCCATTATTAATAATTAAACAAAATTATGAAAAAGCATATTAAGTAATATTAAAACACAAATATGCATCTTTCATATTATTTAATTTAATAAAATTGGTTGAATGCCAAAAAAATTTAATAAAATTGGTTATTATAATCTTAAATAAGAAATAGGGGAACCTTTTATCTTTTGATCTTTTTGAAAATAATAGTATTAGGGGAACTTGTAAGTTGTAACGGGAAAAAGAAATAATTGGGGAACCATTGTTAATCCAAAATAACATGTCAAACTTAAGAAATATAAGTTGCAACTTAAATCTCAAGATAAAAAAACTAGGACACACTTTAGGAAAATTCAAGTAACAACAAACAAAGGAAAATAATTACTCAAATCCATTATTACAGCAAAACATGCTAAATCAAACTATTCAACCTTAATTACTAATATAAGAGCAGAGAAATATTATGGTGTCTTTTACCCTTGAGATGAGAAGTTAAAGACTCTCAAATACAAGAGAGATTCTCAAAGTAATTATAAGCAAGAAATCTTTCTGCATGGTAAATATCATCTTTCAAATAATCAGAACCAATTTTGACACCATGCCCTGCATCATACACCCTTTTCCATGCACCATCATTGAAATCATAGCATATGATCTTACCATCTGCCCATACCACAATCCTTGGCTCGTTTTCTGTCTCCGATCGAAGAAAACACACGCCGGAAAATCCACGACAGAAGGGATGACAACCCAAGTTAAGCTCAGGAAAAACATTCATAGCATCAGCAAGATTGAGATGATGTTTATGGAACCAATGTGAATAATCTCTTGCCATTTCATAAACATCTAAATCTAAACAAAAATAATGGTGGTAGACTACTGCTAGATATAAAGTGCCCCGGCACTCTCCAAAATACCTTTTAATCTCAAGCACATCAGTTCTTGTAGTTGGCATTGGCATTGGCATTTCGAGCAGACATTCCTCGTCTACATCGAAACGTAATGATTCGTTTGAGTAGCTATTCCAATGAATCATTCCATTGCAGAAAACAACATTCTTGAAATCTATATTTTTCTCTTCAACTTCAAAACTAAGTTTTGATTCAGCCCAAGAACGGGACTCTGATGAATATGTACGTATCTCGAATTGGGAAGAGTCTTCACTCGTTTCCCGAATGGATATAACCTTATAATGAGGTGATTTGAGAGGATCATAAGCCAAACTAACATAAACATCCCAATCTTTAGGAGGGTTATTAGGAATGGAAAGCAACTTGAATTGCTTCGTAGTTGGGTTGCAGAGGAAGTACCTGGAGACACTATCATCATTGTCAGAATCAAAGCACTCGCAGAGGAACAATCCATTGCAAGATTGCAGCAGGTTGATTTGTGTGGCATTATCAATAAAATTAAATGCCACAGAATCAACGAAGGGGCCACCTTCATGCTTCAAAGGAACCATGTCGAATTCAGGGGATGTTAAATCCTCAACAGCGAGTAGAAGAGCAGTGGGCTCAAGAAAATCATTGTGTTGGTGTTGGCGAGTGTGGTAGAGACAGAACTGAGGGTTGGAAATCAGAGAGAGCAATTGTTTTGAGACGCACTTGAATTTTAACAGAGATTTTGTAGGTAACCTGAGGAGGATTTCTGTTAAGATATCTAAATTGTTGCCAATCTTCTCTGCGGAGTTGTTCATGACTGACATTAGGCTTGAAAGTTAAGAGTACTGAGACTTCAATTCTTGTTTATTTTATAGTTTTAATTTCCTTGCAGATTGAAGATGGAACTTCCTAAGTAAGTTCCCGCTCCAAAAGAAAAGCAGAAAAGCAGCACTGAAACATTGCGTTCTGACGCAGCAAAAGGCTAAAGCCAAAGCAAAAGTATATATCTTTTTGACTTTATGTTTTGTTTCATTTTTTTGCCTTTTCATAAACTTGGCCGTTAAGTCTTTGAAACTGGGAATGGAAGGGATGGGTTAAACCAATTGAAATGTCCCATTGTTTAAGATTTTTCATGAGGTGTTATGTAAATAAATGTCTTCTTCTTTCTTCCTTTTTTTTTTTTGGAGGGCATGGAAGCATATGTTCTATATACAAATCCCCAATAGCATCTCAATCTGAGCCAAAGTACCAATCTAATTCTCACTATTACCCCAGAAAAGATAAAATCAATATCAATTGAGCATTTGTTCTCAAAGAAAAAAAAAATATCAATTGAACATTTTAAGACCAAGTTACTAATTAATGAAATGGAGTTACAGCTACAGACATGCATTTCTTGGTTTCAGAGTCCAATCAAGTGAAGGAAATTCCATGCTTAATGGATTAGTATTTGTTACTTGCACACTTTCAACTGTTTGTAAATTTTACACCTCTTCTTTCCTACTTTGCTCAAAACTGATTCATTAAATGAAACTATAAAATATATTTAGAAACAGCAAGTTTAAGCAAAGGTACAATGTACTAAGAATTTGAAAGAACCATGTAAAAGAGAAAGAGAGATTATATATAAATTCCATTAATCCTTATGATATTGTATCTCAAAATCCAAGCAGTTAAATTTGAACAAACATATCTGCTTCAAAATGATCTCATCTCAGTTCCCTCACTGCATGCATACTATTGGAATGCGGTGAACATACTTGATGACAGAGTAATTACTTCTTGATGGCATGGCAGACAAGTAATAAGGGAATATTAAAGCCTAATTACATTAATAAAACTGGTTTAGTTATATTAATTACATTAATATTAAAGCAACTAGTTAGTGGTCCTTGATGTGGAAGTTGGAGCCGGGGATTCCACGTAAATGTAGACAAGCTAAAACAACCATAGCTGGAATGCCTTCAATCTGTTGAATGAAAACCAGGCAACTAGTTAGAATAAAAAACAAAGCGATGAGGTAACACTGGCTGCTCTGCAATATTGCCATCTAATCAAGAGCCACCACACAGTGTTAATTAGTAGTGGAACAGAACAAATAATCAACATTCATGGAAGGTGTGTGTGATGAAATTTCAAATTATTCGAGCAAGTGTTAATTGGTATTGAGGCAGTCTTGGAAATCCGTACAACACCAAAACACACTTAATATTTTGCCTATGTAGGATCCAAGGTCGAAACAACACCTAGTATATATTAGGGGAAGCTGCTAAGATAAAATACAAGCAAGGTGATTTTGGAAAGAGGAATGGTTCAAAACTTCAGATCCATGGCCATATTAGGAATGCTGTCAAGCAATAATAGGGATGGCTGATGAGTCCGTATACATTAAACATAATCACACAATATACATATTTGTTCAACAAACATTAATTGTCAGTACATAAAAGAGCAACAAAAATGGGTGTCACATTAATTGAAAAAAAGAAATGATATATGTTAACAAATTAACAGCAGCAACTAAAATGAAGAAGTTCAAACATAAGTATCATCGATCATCAGAATCTCCATTGCTGTTTGCTGATAAGAACTTGAAAAAAAAAGCGCCAAATCCGTCAGTGAAAGTAAAAACAATTTAGACAAGCATGCTGTAGGATCATCTTGTCAAGCAATAACTAGATCAAAACCTAGTTCATGGAATGCTAAAGACCTAAATTGAGAGTGTAGTGGTAATAGAGATCAGACATATGCACATATATCCAAAGGGGCCAAAGTGACATATATAAACACATGAAGTAGAATGTGTAGAACTAGTTTAGCCTGAATGATCGTTAGGAGTCCTATACCAACATTCATTATATTATAGCAATAACCGATAAGGTAAATAATAAACTTCAGAAGAATAAACAAAACTAGTAATTACAGTTACTTACCAAAAGAAGACATGTGATATAGTATCATTGTTTTTTTTTCCCTCAAAAAAACAATGATCATACAGAAGACAAGTTCTCCTAGCATTTGAAAATACAATCGATGTCTTCCCCATCATACAATAATTTCCACTCGCCATCTTCAAAGTCATAGAAAATGACTTTATTCTCTATCAATACCAAAACCTTCGGTTCTTCTTTCTCAAACTGAGTGACACATGCGCCATAGATTTGAAGACTCGCTAGATCATAATCCTGGAATATTTTGGAAATACCTTTATCTGAATGGTCAATGCACAGGTGATGTCACGCCACGAACCCAAGGCTCGGAACATAACAACGCCACACACTCATGAGGCGAACCCCAAGAGCATGTAAGGCTAGCTATCGATCCAACATAATATAATAGGTCCAAAAATAAACTAAGCCTCAATATTTAAACTTTATCAAAACTTCAAGTCTCAACTAAACAACATTAAATTTCAATTAAGTTACAAAAGTCCAAGTCTATAGCGGAAGCTAAAATGTCTAACGATCACTCTTCCAATGCAATCCCCAATGCTCAATCATCATCACCTGAAATATATAAACCACATAGTGAGCTAAAGAGCCCAGTAAGTAACAAGATCTAACTAGGTGGATCAAGTACAATAAAACCATACATACTATAATAGCAAATCATAATTTTCACATAAACATATTCGATAAACCAAAATCACTTTTTCACTTCAAAACAATACACTTTATTTCTCATTCCAATAAATGTTTAGTTCTTTTCAGGTTGCACCACAATCACAATCACAATCACAATCTTGCCAACAGTTAGCCCCCTGAGGTACGGGTCCACTCTTACCAACAGTTTAACCCCCTGAGGCACGGTTCCACTCTTACCATCAGTTTAACCCCCTGAGGCATGGGTCCACTCTTACTAAGAGTTTAACCCCCTGAGGCACGGGTCCACTCTTACCAACAGTTTAACCCCCTAAGACACGGGTCCACTCTTACCATCAGTTTAACCCCCTGAGGCACGGGTCCACTATGCACAGCCATCCAAGGACATTAAAACACATTTTCACATTCCCAAATCACTTTTAAAACCATTTCAATTCCAAAACATTTATTTTGCATATTTGATCTGATTTTACGAAAACAATGATACTCTTTCAAAACAATAAAACACTTTCAATCATTTATAGCAAAACAATCCATAAAACAATTCATAATTCATATAATTATAATACATATAATCTTTGAAAACACTAGAAAGGTCCGGTCACTTACCTGATCAGCACACACAATCACAACACAATTCTTGCAACGAACAAATGCATAATCAAGAACCTAACAATATTAATTACGCATTAGAAACCAACACAACATTATGCATAAGATGCATGACCAATCTACCCTCCCACAATCCTAGAAATATTTGGGGAATTGTCAAAATCCTTTTGAAAACCTTTGCAAAAATCCAATTTCCATAATATCCACAATTTTCATAAATCATGATAACATTAAGAAAATACCCATTAATATTTTCAGAGAATGAAACACCAATTTTAATAGATAATAAATAAGATAATATAGTATTAGAATTTCTGTAAAAATTTCGGAATTTAATTCTTTAAAAATAGATCACACTCTCCTTATAGATTTTCATAAGAAAATAAATCATAGAAAATATTCTGTAATTTTAAAAATTATGGAAAAATACAGAAAAATCGCAAAATCGGCCCGAGAGTGGGCTTTCAGAAAGACTATTCATCTTCTTCCTCAAACAAATTTCAGAAATTCCAGATTCGTCCCATCCAACCAAGCAACTTTGGGACTCGATTCTCTCTCTCCATAACACCTATGAATGTAAGGTTGGCACCTATGGGTAGATCATACTTCCTATTGCATGTCTATTACAAGTTCCGCCTCTAAAGGCCTCCGGTTTACCGGATTCCGACAAGGAAAGAGAGCCTGTTGATCACAGTTTACATCTAGGGTTTACCAACTTAAAAACGTCATAACTTTCAATCTATAAAACGAAATCGAATGATTCCAAATCCTATGGACTCCTCATGGCCAGAGGAATCTTTTGATGCCAACTTGGTGGTTGGTGGCTCGCCGGTCGGCTGCCGGTGATTGGAAAATTACATATAGTCTATTTTAAACTCTTTCCTAACATGCAACAATGGTGGAAAGTCAAAGAACTAACCTTAGAGCACCCAATAGAGATGAAAAAAAATGGAAAATAGCCTTCAAAAGAGCTAAATACGTTTTTCCCCTTGAAACCAATATTCTAACCCTAACTAATGGGATAAATATGAATTTATAGCTAGGTTAAAGCTCTAACTAATACCTAATTGGGCTAAATAAACTAATAAGGCCTAAAGTCACACAAAAATAATTATAATAACAATTATTGGGCCGGTGTCTCACAGATGATGCTTCAAAAGCCAACAAGAATAATCAAATTTCATCTCAAACACATCCAATTTTAAACCAGAACCACTACTAGTGCGGTAGGTTACTGCAACGTGCAAAACACCTTGGCACTCTCCAATGTGCCTACATTGCAAAAGCATAAATGCATTTTGTATCGGCAATGCCATATGAATTATGTCCAGTCTTTCATTCTCTACATCAAGACATAGAAGAAAGGCATCGCCACAAAACTTCAAATAAAGCTTTCCATTGCAGAAAACAGGATCATCAAAACTTAAAGAAAACACCAAAGTGAAGGATATTCTAGATGCATTCCAAGAATCAGTCTCAGATGAATATACATCCAATTGAAACTTAGTTGTACCAAATACTTCCCAGAAGCAAAAAATCTTGTAATGAGGTGATTTGAGAGGATCAAAAGCCAAACATAAATGGAAGTTGATAGCTTGTTCTGCATTACAAGCAATGATATCTCATTGAATCTCTTAGTAGCAGGGTTACAAATAAAGTACTTAAAAATCATAACCCCAAGTGAACTCTCAAGCAAGGAGGACTTACGAAACAACCCATTACAAGAATGGAGATCAGTGAGGTTAGGAGCATCCAAAAAATCAAACAAATTAAAGGACTTTACTGCTACGCTTCAAAGAAACCAAATGACATTCAATCGTAGTTCTTTCTGAGAGGAAGTGCTTTAGGAGTGAGGAAGCCATTGGTTTTGTGGCGGTGACGAGTGTGGGACAAGCAAAAATCAGGGCTGGAAAGGAGATGGAGCCATTGTTTCGAAACACACTTGAATTACAATAGTGGCTTTGTGGGCATTCGGAGGAGTATTTGTGGTAAGAGATCTGGGTTGTTACCAATTATCTCTGCTGAAGTTATAATGGTGAAAGTTTCCTCCATTGTTATCGGTTTATCAATGCAAATAAGAAGAAGAGCTGAACAGAAATTCCAGAGGAAACTTACCCTTTAGCCTACAATTCCATAGCTGAAAGCCCATTCTCGTCTTGTGTCAGTGTAAAATGTAAAGCCAGAAGATGAAAAACAAATGAACTCTCAAACTCACTTTTGAACTCGGTCTATTAAGCAGCCACATCATAAACTAGCAACTGCTCTTTACCAGTTCATTGATTTTGAAATTAATATATACTGTGTTACTTTTTAATTATCTCTTTCCCTGGTTCCTTTTTAATTGTCCCTCATATTTTCTTTCCAGAAATACCCTTCTTGAAACAAAAGTTTAATTAAAAGGTCAAACATGTATTTAATTAGAGAGAAGCAATGACTTAGGGGCATTATAGGAAGATTAAGTGAAATTATAATAGAATTTAGGAAATTAACTAAAATTAACTACTTTTCTTAAAGAAATAAATCGATTAAAAGGGACAATTAAAAAGAAACAAAAGACTATAATAATAGAGATAGATTCACACGGTGGAGAGGAGGGGAAAGTTAGGAAAATAATTTCATCCACACCACCTTTGATTTTTATCTCCACCTACGTAATGAAATAATTTTTTAACCACATCTTTGGTAAAATCTAGCTGACCATATAGGTGCATAGCATAGCATAGGTGAATAATTATATTGACTATTGTAGCTAACAAAAGTCAGCATGTTCACACGGCAAGTAGGCTAGTAGGCCGGACTCAACTGGCTATATGAAGGGCTTGCACGGTGCTAGATAAGTGTGGAGTTGAGTGGTGAGTCAGCAATTGTTAGTTGAGGGTAAGAGATATTTTTTTTAGTTGAGTGTAAGAGATATTTTTTTCGAGGGATGCAAGAGAGTTTTGTATTGTGTTGTAGTAGGCCAAAGCTAGAGTAAGATTGTTGTAAATCTCTAGCTAATATTATTGTGAGAGTGTCACTTGTTCTATTTGGTCTTTGTTATGATAAAATCATTAAAGTGTTTCCAAACTAGCCAAGCCAGCATTATTGGTCATTAAATTTAATCAACTACAATTATTTTCATAACATTTAAATTTAATATTTTAAGAATAAAGGAGAAGTATTTGATTTTCATTACCGTTAGACTAGTAGGAAATATCCTTAGTTTTTTTTTTTGAGATAATTCTTCCTAGATTTTAATTACTCTCAACCACCTCAAGATGATTGATGAAAGATCTAAAAGTTAATTTCTATAAAAAAGCTTATAAAACACATAAATTGTAAGCCCAAAAAAGTGACTATTAAAATCTTTTAAAAGCCAAAATTCAATGAGACAAGAGTGAGTTCGCTCAAATTGGACCTTTATAGGAGAAATTATTAAAAGGATCAGTTTCATTACGTCATTTATGATCCCGACTAATTTTTCATTTATGATCCCGGCTAATAAAATTGACAACTCAATTAATTCTAAAATTAGGCACAAATTTAGTATCACGTTTAGTCTCAAATTTTACTAGATGAGATTTACTGGTAAGTCCCGAAGTCTTGGACATTAATTTGTAGGCTTTTAGTAATTATAAGAAAAAATCTGAATTATTACAGTTTTAATATTCGGGGACCATAGATGATGTGTTAGAATATGTACATACATGTAATAAGATTAGTATTTTGTCATGTGTTACACACATGTATTTAAAACTTTAGTTAAAATTAATTTTAAGCTAAATACTACTATTATGTAATGTAAATTATGTAATTGAATATTCTTTAAAAAACTAAATTTGTATAAAATGTTTAAAATATTGTATTATTAAAGTAAGTCAATATATGTAAGTTATAATTTTTTATGATTAATATAAGTTTTAATTAAAAAAAATTAATATAAGTAAATAAATTATTTGTATTAATAGCATGAATAATTAGGAGCGGGTCTTGCTGCTCCTTATAGACATTATCAAGATGTAATATTATTAAACAATCTAAAAAAGTTGAAAAGGTTAGAAGATTTTAATGTTTAAAAAAATTGTGAAGATTACTACTAATTAAAATGCTACTAAGAATATAAAAAATGTTTGTAAAATTGTTAGGAAACCTTATTAGGTTATTAAAAGATCTCATATATAGTTACTAAAAGTTAATAAGATTACTAAAATAGTTACTTAATAATTTGGCCACAAACTAAAAAAAGACATAATGCCAACCCCCCTAAAACTTATATAAAATAGACATTTTCACCCATAAACTTTTAATTTGGAACTTTCATCTTTTAAACTATCAAAATCGAGACAATTTTTCACTTGAACTTTTAATTTGGAACTTTTACCCCCCTAAACTATCAAAATTATGACAATTTCCTCTTGAAGTGGCCTGAGCAATGCAAATGTGGCATTATACCAGGTCATGCATACCAACACATTTTGGGGTCACATCAATAATTTTTGGGTCATGTCAGTAATTTTTTACATCGGGAAAAATTGTCCCAATTTTAATAGTTTAGGGAGTGAAAATTCCAAATTAAAAGTTTTAAGAAGAAAAATGTGCATATTGTGAAAGTTAGGGGGAAAATGATCATGAAGCCAAAAAAAAAATCAACAACTGCTCCTTTTGGATAAGGACCACGAAATTTCGTAGAGTCGAAGACCAAGACCAAGTCCAAGAGAATAGGCTTTTCTGGACAGAAAGACTAACAAACATTAATAATTGAATTTTCCAAATAATCTTTCTCAATTAGCTACTTGTTTTCTTTGATTTGGTTTGATTTTTCATGGCTTCCTCTTCTTCTTCCTCTGTTGAACTGAGATACCAAGTTTTTCTCAGCTTTAGAGGTGAAGACACTCGCCATAGATTTACGAGTCATCTTCTCAAAGCTTTGAAAGATCGTGGAATCAACATCTTCTTTGATGAAGAGAAACTAGAAAAGGGTGAGGAACTTACTTCAGCACTTTTGAAAGCGATCACAGCATCAAAGATCTCCATAATTGTCTTATCCAAAGACTATGCTTCTTCAAAATCATGCTTAACAGAACTTACAAAGATCATGGAATGCAAGGATTCTCCAGCTGGGCAGATCGTGCTTCCTATCTTCTATCAGGTTGAACCCTCTCATGTACGTCACCCTGATGATGAAGATGAAAGTCCATTTAAGGAATCCTTCCATCATCATCTCATAAACAAGCCACAGGAAGTGCATCGATGGAAAGCTTCATTTACTCAAGTGGGCAAATTGAAAGGGTGGCATATACATGGAGACAGGTAACTCTTTTACATCTTGTTGGAACTTGGAATTGATTTATCTTTGTTTGTTGGTTTTCAACTTTGTGATCCCTCTCCTGTATGTTTAATAATTTGATCTTTTCGTTTTCTCTTAGTAGAAATATTAAGAATATTGATTTTTCCTTTTCAAAAATTAATTCATTTCAAAAAATTTTGCTAGATCTGAAACAAAACACATTGAAGATATAGTTAAAGTTGTTCTAGAAAAGTTGGGAAGCACGTCTGCAAGTGTGTCTGAAGATTTGGTTGGAATAGATGACCATATAAGGAAACTTATGCAGCTCATTGACCAAGAAGGCACTCGTGTAATAGGAATATGGGGCATGAGTGGTATAGGCAAAACAACTCTTGCTGAAGCTGTATATAATAAAATAGTCTCGGGTTCCAAGTTTGGTGCTCATCACTTTCTTCTGAATGTACATGAGAAATCAGATAAAAATGGAATGCAATCTTTACAAAGTGAACTTCTTTCCAAATTACTTCAAGAAAAGATCGAAATAGACACCCCCACAGTAGGATCCGTGGTGATCCAAGATAGGCTTCACAATATAAGAGCACTTGTTGTCCTTGATGATGTTTGCAATTCTGACCAAATAGATGGCTTGGGTGTTAAACATTTTGGTCCTGTATGTAAAATCATAGTAACATCCACAGATCGACAAGTGCTTGAGAATATTGGAGTTGATGAGCTACATAAGGTGGAGGAGTTGAACGAGGATGATTCTCTTAAACTCTTTTGTAAGTTTGCATTCAAGCAAGATAATCCGATTGCTAATTTTCAGGATCTATCAATGAAGTTTGTAAGTTATGCAGGAGGCCATCCGCTTGCTCTTAAAGTTTTGGGTGTTGCATTATATCAAAAGACTAGGAATGTGTGGGAAAGTGCATTGGATAAGTTAAAGGAATATCCAGAAAAACATATTTTTGGACCTTTGAAGATTGGCTTTGATAAATTGGGTCGCTTGGAACAAAATATTTTTCTTGATGTTGCATGTTTCTTTACCGGGGAATGCCAAGATTATGTAACAACATTGCTAGAGGGCTTTTATAAAGGTGCACGGTATGGAATAACTAGTCTACTCGACAAGTGCCTAGTTGATGTTAGATCTGATCGTCTTTGGATGCATGATTTACTACAAGAAATGGGTAGGGATATTGTTCGACTGGAATCCGAAGATCCTGGACAACGAAGCAGGTTATGGAGTGCTGAAGATGTATACCAAGTCTTTAAATATAATAAGGTAAGGACTAATCAACCGCATTTATATATAGATAACCATTGTTTTATGAGTAATTATTTGATACACCGACGGTGTAAATTTTGGACTCCACAAGCGGATTGTGGAGTTGATACATGTTCAATTTTTGAATTAATTAAGTTTTAAATATTTCAATCTCTAGTCCCTAGAGGACACATGTCATCCTTCAAGACCCGTTTGTGTAGTCTGTTAAACTCCACTGACGGTGTATTGTATAATTTGCCTTTTTTTTATAGTTCATATTAAAAAAGCTAGTAGTATTAATAATATAACAAAGATATGTATTTGAAAGTAATTATAATCATAATTAAAAAAATTGGAAGATGTTGTATATATATAAGGCTAATTATATAATACATCGTCAGTGGAGTTTAGCAGACTACACAAGCGGGTCCTGAAGGGTGACATATGTCCTTTAGGGATTAGATTGAAATATTTAAAACTTAATTAATTCAAAAAATGAACATGTATCAACCCACTTGTGGAGTCCAAAATTTACACCGTCCGTGTATAAAATAATTACCCTATATATAATTATATATTAGATCGACTTGAAATGTTACGTGTATATAAAAAGTGTATTAAATCCAACAAAAATATTAGTTCTAGATTTTTTTGGCAACAAAATATTAATTCTAGATGAAGTTACAAAATTGTGTGTAAAATAATTTATTTTATCGTGTAAGCAGATTCCTTCTCAAATTTATGTATAATAATAATTTCTCAAGAAATAGCCATATCATGATTCATGATCATTGATCACTCTTTAAGGTAAAAAAGGAGTACTTCTCCGAGAAAAAACACGGGGATTTGTATTTTAGAAGTTTATTAACATTATATAACAGTTATGATGAATATTGATTTTTTTTTCTTTTTACAAAATACTATCTGTTTGTAATACTTTCTGTCTAATTATTCAGTTAATATTCCAATTAATATATATTAATAATATATTAATAACTTCAAATTCTTCTTTATTTTTAAGTTATTTCTATTGACAAAAAAGTTAAATAAGTTGATTTCTCAATGAAAGCACTCAAAATCTCTCCCATTAAAAACGATTTTTTCCCCTTTTCAATTTACTAAACAAAATTTTTATAAGTAACTAAAACTTAGCCAAAAATAACTGTGTTGATAAGAAAAAAATAAAAAGAACATAAACTTCGATTTAAAGTTTTAATTGAATGGAAAAAAGAAAATTTATCTGTATCTATACAGGGGACCAAATATATATAATAAGTGGAATAGGAATAGTTATCTTGTCCAAAAAAGAATAGGAATAGTTATAAGTCAAAGAGGATTATTCTTTTTTTAAAAATAAATTTTAGCTTTTTTTTTGGTATATTTACTATGAGGTTAAAGCTCTCCCAACAATGGTTTTCTCCATTCATAAGACTCGAACCCGAGGCCTTGTTTAAGGGGAACAAGTACCAAATCACTTGAACCAACAGTTTGTTGGTAATAAATTTTAGCCTTTGTTATCATGCATTATGCATGCCAATGAATTTGTGTGTATATGTCTTTTGATAATTGATAATGAATCTACTTTTGATGATCTTTGATTATCAGGGGACCAAATCAATTAAGGGAATAATCTTAGATATGTCTCAACTTGAAGCTCTACAGATATGTCATCCTATCTTTGAAAAGATGGTCAATCTTATGTTCATCCAATTCTATTGCAAGGATTCTTCGGGTAATAAGCTGCTGCTTGCAAATCAAGATCTTAATAATCTTCCTGACGGGCTGAGGTACTTTCGTTGGGATTATTACCCGTTGAAATCTTTACCATCAGATTTTAATCCACACAAACTTGTTGAATTGTGCTTCTTCAATTCCAATATTGAACAACTTTGGGATGAAGATCTGGTAAGATTGTATTGCATTCATCCATTTTTTTTTGGGTTCAAATTCATCTTATATA
>AWWV01011905.1:0-14655 GCA_001974805.1 Corchorus capsularis | reverse complement strand
TGAAACACTTGGAAAATCAATGCAATTTGCAATTTTTTTCATATATACCCCTAACTGTATTTTCAATATCAAAGCATCTAAGAGAACATCTAGCTATTAATGCAACATTCACTTCCCAAAAGGAGTAGTTGACACCCTTTATTAAAAAGAGTAATTATGTCATTTTAAGTGATTTTTTTTATTAAATTTAAGATTAACTAATCATTGCCTTAATCCGTGTAATATTCGTAGTGTATCACTTAAAATTATGAATCACTTAAAATTATGAATCGGAGGCAGTATTAATTAAGCTTCTTTTACCTCTTTTAGAGTAAATGTTCAAAACTTATGTTGCCTAGAATATATAAGTAAGCTTTTTCATTTCATTCGTCACATTATATATACCAAGTGTTTGAGACAATATATTGCGTACAGATAAAATGTGATCTTAGTAATTGCTTTGTATATATGTATGCTTACTCTCTCCCTCCAAACTCATGGGAGGAGAGGATTTTTTGAAATTTCCTTTTGACTTTTATATACTATATATATTTGTTTTCTATTTTTCTAGAATGACTTAATGTAGAAAAGGTCTCTGAACTTTTTGCCAACGGTCAAATAAGCCCCTAAACTACCAACTTTTGCTAGATAGACCTTTTGCTATGAGAAAAAGCCATGTCAGCATGCCACGTGGCCTGAAAATACCACGTCAGCTTAGGGTAAATTTTTTTGATAAAGAAAAAATTAAAAAAAAAAAAATACATAAATTCTGAATTCATTTTCAGAAAATTTAATTTTTATGGACATCAATTCATTTAATTTTTAAAAACTTTTTTTCATTTTTCAAGAAAATTTATCCTAAATTAACGTGGTATTTTCAGGCCACGTGGTATGGCTTTTTCTCATAGCAAAATGACTTATTTAGCCAAAATTGGTAATTTGAGGGGTTTATTCGGTCAAAATTAAAGTTGGAGGCCTATTTGACCATTAGCAAAAAGTTCAGAGGGTTTTTTAGCCGCTTTTTAGAATAGTTAGAACCTCGTAGTACTCCATTATACTGTCACTCAAGGTGGTAAAAAAATTGAAACTTGTGTTGAATTTGCGTCAAGGAGTTATATATAGTTATTCTTCCTTCTCCTTTATCTTTTCCACAGGTATAGTTGTTCCAAGGACCAAATTCTCCCAAATTGTTTGAACAGTAAGAGATTTCAATAGGAGGAATCGGGTATGAAAATTTCGTATTTTTGTTATGCTTTAGTCTTTTCACTCTCTTTTGGGTCAATTTTCTCTGCTCAATAAAGTAAAAATCTTTAAAATTTGGATACAAAGGTTCTTTTGTTGATGACTAGTTATCGCTTGGTTTTACTCCTATTATCTCTTAGATCGATTCGAGTTGTTACTCTTTTGTCCTCAGAGTTATGTATCTTTCTTACATATACTAATTTGTACTTCAATAAAACTTATTGTCTTAAAATAAAATAACCAACAAAAGAACTCTACCATTTGATGATGATCATCCCCCTATCGTATTAACCACATTTTCCTTTGATGGTTAGTTGATCTATATTGGGTTTTATTTAATTTTATGCAGAAGTTGATGTTAGCCAAAAAAACCTTCCACCTGTTCCCAACATGTTGATTAGGATATTACTTATCTGAGATTTACTTTGCTCATAATTCATTAACCTATGCTTTATATATCTTGTTCTAGGTGTTAGTGTTGCTTCCTGTTGGATCAAAATGGATTAAAGTAAAGAAAAGAACAAGAACAGAACAGAGAAATGGAAAGAACAGATTGAGAATTGGATTCAAAGAGGCTGGTTAAGCATACCAGACCTTCAAACTTTCATTTGATTATAAACTTGCATAAAGCAACATTGTTTACAAGTTGAACAAGTGGACTTGACAAGATTTGATTAAAAAGATTAAAAGATAAGCTTAGACTAAGATTACAGCAGATTTAGTCTAAGTTCAAACTGACATTAGATAAAAGGTGACAGAAGCAAGCAGCTGCAGGCATCAACTTGCAATTCAGCTGCTTGCTTAACCTGCTTCAAGATAATCCACTTGACTGAGTTAAAATCCTTGCTTCTCATTGGTTAAGATTAGCTGCAAAACTAGCTTCTAGTGTGAACATACCAGCAGCAAAAATAGCAGCTTCAAAACAGTGTTTTTCAACTAACAAAACTAACTTGAAAACGTTTCTGTTGCACAACTAACTCTAACACTTCCCCCAAGTCCTAGAGAAAGGAATCTCGATAATTCTCTGATTATGATCCTGGTGCCGTTTAGAACTATTAATCATGTGTTTTGCAATTGCACATATGACATATCTAAAACTTTCATGAGAAATCCAGATTTATTCTAATCTCATGACAATTATACTGTTGAAGCTGCAGAGTTTGGGCGTTTCAAGGATCTTCTGTTCCACCAGCAGAGAGAGTTCTCAGTTGCATGTCTGGTTTGTAAGGTCTAGGTATAATAGTATTGCTAAATGCTAATTACGGAATTTGACTTCAATATGACCTGGTATGATATGATCTGTTATACTGTTATTACGGTAGGGATTGTACTATCCTTGGTGCAGCATCCTACTGCTACTTAGGAAGATAAAAATTTGATTTGAGAGAAAAGCTGCAGAAATGGCAGTGATGTTTCTGTTTGTTGTAGGTTTCACAAGACTCGGTAACACTTAGAGCACTTTAAGTGTGCTGGAACTGCAATGGGGAGGTTGTGATCTCAAGCCAACCTCGGACCTCCCCATTCCTTCAAACACCATTCACTTGAAAATGGAAGGACACAAATTGATGTTTTGGAGCACTGTAAGCAGATTCTCATCCTTAATCACAAAGGACCAGCCAGCCTGGACAACACCAAGCTCAGGAGGAATGGATCTCCCAGCACTAAAGACCAAGATTTGTTTAACTGGCTTCACATTAAAATGGAACTTAGTTTGTTTCAATAGCTTGAAGCAATTTCATTTTGCCTTCATATATAAACACATTGTGGTGGTGTTTTTGAATCCTGATGGGGCCTCTAGAGGAAATCCTGGACCAGCTGGTTGTGGTGGTGTTTTCAGGAATTCTTCTGGGGTCTTTTTGAATGCTTTCTCTCTTTATCCTGGAATTACTACTAATACTATTGCTGAGCTTCAGGCCATAAAGTTGGGACTCAAATTGGCTTTTGACATGGGTTTTTCCAAACTTCATATTGAATCTGATTCAATCTCTGCTATAAACATTTTAAGCAGACAACAGCAGCTCCAACCCCAGCTGGAAATACTGAAGAAGGAAATCCTGGACCTTGCAGCAACAATGGAGGAAGTTAAACTGTTCTTCATCTATCGAGAAGGAAATCCTGGACCTTGAGCTTTAATTCTCTCCTCCTCTTTGATAACTCTAGTACTATGCTCTGTAGATCTGTTTCTTCTACTACTTCTATTTCCTGTATGCTGAACTAAGTTTATGGTATAATATTTCGTACTTTTTTGCAAAAAAAAAATATATAAACACATTGGGTTTTGTTTCCATTTGCCTTCATAAAGTTAGAAACACCCATATTCTAGTTTTGGTCTTAAATCTCCTAGATGTGATCAATTTTTGGGCCAAGAATTCAGATGGGAATCCTTCTGGTTTTGGGCTTAGAGTGATGAAATAAAATGACCCAATTACATGGATTGAGGATTTGAAAAGAAAAAATATACTCCAATTACATGGAGTGAGGAGTATATATCTGCACTATTTATTCTTTTTTTTTTTGGGGTGAAAATCTGCACTATTTATTCTTGCTCCTTTCTATTGCTCTCTCTTTTTATTTTATTTTGGAAACCAAAGCGTGTTTAATTTGTTATACAAACTAGTTTGATTGGCTTTTATGTCATTTCATTATATATTATTAGAAAGAAAACTGGGTTTATAAGAATTTCACTATAACGATGGAGAATTATAGGACAGACACGAGTCTTCAAAGACACTCTGTGGAAGACTAAAATTGGCCTTTGGGTTCTTTAGAAAGTGTACGAAAGTACTATATAGACTTTATGTTCCAAAAAGTTTGAGTCCAACTACCAAATATAGCTTAATTAGCTATTTATACTATACGAGATATTTTTATGTTTTTCCTCAAACCAACTAAGGTGAGAAAATAATCCCATAAATAATAACATAGTATTAAACTATTTATAGTACGTATATTACAAATTTTTTTCTTGTTGCCATGAAAAAAAAAAAACTATGAACTCCGAATTTAAGTTGAATATTAACCGTTTATATTTCCTTGTTAAACAAGACTAGTAAAATTACTTGGTAATGCAACTCCTTTTAGGATTAGGAATGCCACCACTTCTTTTTCTTATATATTAACAATCCCTCATTCAAAAAAATACTAATTTAATCTTGAGGAGTTGAGTTCTTGTCCAAGGGCAAGAAGTCGAGTGATTAAGATCATGTCGACATCTTCAAAAAATTCAGATGGTTTTGATGAGAACGATGATGTTCAATGGTTGAAACTAAAGGAAGAAATAGAAGCAAAAACGGAAAACAAGAGCCAGATGGAAACCAAACTCATCAACATAGTGTCGCAAAAGTTTAAAGCTCGTGTTGCCATGGAACGCAATCGAAGGAACAATAAGGAGGCGAAGAAGAAGAAGATGGAATTTGAGGAAAAGGGTATCGAAAAGGAAGAGTTGGTAGTAATGAGAAAGCGGAAGAAGCAGAAGATTATTACAGGTGACGATGAGAAAAAGCTGAACACCAAAGTAATGACGAAGCTTCGTGAATTAGGGTTAGAACCGCCTCTCGACATGCCAGAAGCCTTCAAGACTTGCATTGAAAACATGGGTGGGACAGACATAAATCTGATAATTCAGAAGATTATAGAGCAAACAGATTTGAAGAAGCAACAGAATCGTCTGTCGATGCCAAAGAAACAAATTAGGAGTAAGTTTCTGAATGAAGAAGAAGAAGCAATGTTGAATATAGTTCCTAATAAAGGAATTGATGTTAAATTCATAGAACCATGCCTTAAAGTTTCTGAATTGCACTTGACGACATGGACTCTTGGATCTGGGAAACCTTCGTTTATTTTCAACAAGCAGTGGCATCAGATTGCTATGGAAAATTCAGATAGTCTCAAGCCAAAGGCAGTTGTCCAAGTCTGGTCGTTTCGCCATCCCCCGGATTCAAAGCTTGGGTTTGCCATGATTAAGGTTAAAGATGGGGAGGATGGTCACATAATTGATGAGGCAATGGGTTGAAAGTTCAATTAATGACAAGATTCTGACAATTGCAAAAACCCAAAGGCCTTGTTCTTTAACCATATTAATTTTTCTTCTTAATTTTGTACTTAGTTCTCAATGATACATAGTTAGTTAATTACTTTAATATTTATGCTTGGTTTCTGGATGATGAATGGTTGTTGTGAATGTGTTATTGAAAAATTTCATTGCCTTATGTTTTCCAAAGTTTGACATGGATGACTAGCACTTCATAAACTTTCATACCAGAATATTATTTTTGGTTAACAAGTATTTTCAGCATATAGACTACATTCAAATGAGTAAGACATTGAGATTGAATTAAGAAATTAAGCTGCAACAAGTCCAACTAAGAAACATTCCTTCCAAAAATCAATGATCAAAATTGCCAAATGCTGATATGAAAGAACTCAAAACCAAAATAAGGCAAGCATGTTTGAGAGGTCATCTTTCCAAGCAATAACTATGATATTATGCAGAAAAAAGGGGGAAAAAAGAAAAGGAAAAACTAACTATAAAACCTACTTATAACAGAAAACTAATTAAGTGTTGTAGCTCAAGAAGTTCGACATATGTTTACATATCAAAGGGGCATAAAGGACAGATACCACACAAATGAGAGATGAATGTGTAGAACTAATTTATTCAATCACTTACAAGGACTCCTATAGTAACATTTGTTGTATTAGTAAGAAACTGAATAAATTAAATTTTCAAATACAATCAAGTGTATAAGAATATACAAAGAAGTTCCCAATTACTTTCCAAAAGAAGAGTGGAGATACTGTGTCAGAGTCAGAGAACAATATATACCTGACATCTTCTCAGTTTTCTTCTTCCTCCTCTGTTTTGTTTCTGATTCAGTAAAAGGAGATTATGATTCAGTCTTTTTTTTTTCTTGTTTGGGACCATTTTTCTTGTTGACTCTGATAAGCAGGTGGAAGGAATATGCTGTTTGGCTGAGAAGTAAGAAGTAAGAACAGAACCTATTGTAAGGATTACAAGAATTTGCAACCCTTTTCATTCTCCTACTTCCAGCGCCCTTCTTTTGACTAGCTTCTCATACGTTTTCACCTTATGTTTTCAGCAGAATGTCCCAGTTCCATTTTAAGACAACTTACCATGTTCGAAGCAAAATATAGTTATGTAACCTATAAGCAAAGATGTTTGTTCTTAATTATCCCAAAAAAAAAAAAGACAAGTTACAAAATAATTTAAAAGGCGTTTTCCAGGCTGCTTTGTAGGACAGCAATGGGGCAAGCTCTTTATGACTAGGTTCTCAAATTTTACTGCAACAATGTTTATCTGATTGTGGATTAATTTCTCATTAGGAATCATAGTTCCTTTGGACTGTCATCAGAGTCAAGTCACTATAACTTCAACACCACTATAATATTGAACAATAAAATTAAAACAAGAAGAGGAAGAAAAATGTCATAACTCATAAGCACTACCATCATTGTTGTCTTCACAGGAGAGAAGATTAAAATTGCCACCCTTCCTCCAAAAAGCAGGGGATTGCTCAGAATTATATTGATCTTGAAAGTGTGTTTCTGTAACTTTCGATGAGAAAAATCCAGCAATTGCAGTTGCCAAATGACAACTTGAAGAACACATTAACTCTTCTGTAATCACTGTGATCTAGAAGAGGAGGAAACTAATTTAGAACATATATTTATGAAATGTGATGCTGCTAGACCAGTTTGATTTGCTAGTTGCCACTTGTTTTGGTCTAAGAATTGATGCTTTTAATGTTACAACTATATCTCAATGGATAATTAGTCTCTGGATGTCTCAACTTCAAGAGGAGTTTGCTAGTATTTTATGGGCAATTTGGTGTCACAACTCACATGGGAGTCTGCTAGTATTATATCTGAATTGCCCATCAATTCTTAGACAAGTCTCTAGGTGTCTCACATGGGAGTTTGCTACATTATATCTGAATTGCCCATCAATTCTTACACAAGTCTCTAGATGTCTGATCACGTGGGAGTTTGCTAGTATTTTACGGGCAATTTGGTGTCAAAGAAATAACTTCTTATTTACAAGAACACCTATAAATTAAGTACCCTATATATATATATGAATACTATTATGCATGCTACAAAGCTCAAGGAGAAATGGAAAGAAGCTTTCTCGATGAATTCTATTATAATCTCTATATGAGGAGTAAACAAGTCCCACCTAGCAGAATTTTGAATAATTCATCCTTATAGAAATCAATTATATTACATCAATAACATGGAGAAGGGCCAAATGTGATGTATACAGTAATTTGGGGATAACTTTAATAAGAATGTATAAATATTACATTTACGTAGTGTTTGGTATTCTTTTCAAGATCACTGTGGTGATTTAATAATTAGAAGTGGCAAAATGAACCCAACCCGAGAAAAACCCGTCCGAAAAACCCGAACCCGACCTGAACCCGATTGACTAAAAAAGTTAAATATCTGAACCCGCCCAAACCCGAAAAAGCCCAAACTCAAAAAAATCAGAACCCGAAAAATCTGAAACCCGAAGAAACCCGAACCCGAAAAAACCTGAATCCGAACCTGAAAAAGCCTGAATTCAATACTAATATTTGAAAATAAATAATAATTTCTGAAAATTTCATATATGGTGTATAGTTTTTTATTTGAATATGTTTTAAAAGATAAACTAATAAATTACATATAAAATTTGAAAAGGTTTATGATATTATTCATCCGGGGAAAAAATGGGTAAATGATATGGTCAAAACCCAATCCGAGTCCGAACCCGAATTAACCTGACCTAAAATTGACCCGAACCCGAATCAATTTGACCCAAATTTAACTCGAACCCGAATCAACCCGACCCAAATTTAACCTGAACCTGACTTAAGTCCGAACCCGAAAACGACCTGAACCCGATGGCCTGAACCCGAACCCAACCTGACCCGCCCGATTACCACCTCTATTGATAATACGATGATCTTATTACTGCAGTAATTCTATCACTGGTGATTTATAATTACCATGTTTGGAATAGTTTAATTAATAACCAATGAATGTATGGTTTGATTTGAAAATTAAATTAAACCTACTATTAATTTTACGTACAAGACCCTCATTGAGTGCCACTTGGCATTTGGTTTCTTTGACAAGTGTTATAGTTAATTTTCTAATGTTTTGTTTATTATATTTGTATTCATTTAGTTTGGAAAAATTAAAAGACATTCATCCCCTTTCCTATATAAAATAAATTACCAAATAATTATAAATTAATTTGTTATGAATATACATGTATGTTTTGTATGTCCATGAATCTAATTAAAGCATGGATAAGATTGATGACTTGGTTCATTCATACACATATACCTATATGCTAAGTTCATCCCCTTATATTTATGATGATGTATCTATATGCCTATAAATAGGCCACTTAGTTTGTTATGAAATAAAATAAATGAGAACAATTTCTCCCATTCTACATATTTTATTCTTCTCCATATTCTATTGTCCCTCTATTCTCTTTTCTTTTCAATACTTTAATTTTACTCTGTTGCTTTGTTTTCTTATCATTTTACAATAAAGTTTCATTTCTTAACTAAATTTTCTTAAAAGAATTTATAAAATAAAACAGCCGCACGCGAAGCGCGGCCGGGAAGTTCTAGTATACAATTAAATAAAAATACCGAAATAACTATATATTTCAAAATTCATAAAAGGATGCTATTTTATTTTCTTATATAATTAAGTTAATCAATAATTAAAATTTTTTTTTTTCTAAAATGATGTTTATAAATTTTTATTTAAATAATTTTTTAATAAAGAAATGAATATGACTTGTCAAATGCAAATAAAATTGTTTTTGAAATAATGATGGCATAAATAACAAGGAAAACAATTAAATATAGGTTACCAACTAATTTTAAATGAGTAATAACTTACTATAATTTATCATGAAATAATTATTAGTATTAATTTACAGGAAAACAATTTTTTAAATACAAATATAGAATGGATAAAGTTGTTCACAATTTTTTTTTTATTTTTAATCATTGTAGCTAGTGAAAAAAATTTCCCATCCTCTTGGATGATAATCACATCACCCTACAAGAGGTGATCTAATCACTCTCGTTAATGTTAGATCACTGCTTCAAGTTTTTACCACGGTGATCTAATCACCGAGCGTAGATCACCCTCCATCTAGATATTATTCATGCCCATTCTTGTTAGGGTTTTTTTTTTTTTTTTCAAATTTCAATAGTGACACAAAGAATTTTAATTTTAAGAAGGAAAATGTCAAAGACTAAAGGGTTTTTAATATTGGGATGGGAGAAAACCTTGGATAAAAAGGGAGAGTCATTAATTCAGTATTATCTTAATATATTATTCTGAGTGAGTGAAATTATTAATTGTACGTATGAATTAAGTATTATCCCAACCAATCAATTTTGTACAAATGTCAGCATGCAATTTGAGGATACTTTTAATTGCAATTTGAGGATACTTTTAATAGTAAGGTATAGATTAATATTATTTACTTTCAAATCATATTTTAATGGTTATTTATAAAATGAGTAGTTGACATGTTAATAGATTGGAATGATCTCTAGGATGCAAATAGACCTGCTAGACCTGCTTAAGGGCTCAGGTACCTGCCCAGACCCGAAGGCCCAATCGAAAAATGAGAGAATTTGGGTAAAAATTTAAGACTCGAAAGTCGGATTTTGAACAAAGATAGAAGCCCGTTTACAAAACGAGCCGGGCCTTGATTTTCTTTGAAAAACCCGAGCCCGACCTGGCCCGAATTACTATGGTATATATATTATGTAATACATATATCTATATTATTTCTAAATAATATATATATATATATAATATAGCATCACAATTTATATTATACTTAAATGAAAAATATGGTTAGAAAAAATTTACCATGTTGAGTTTTTTTTTAAAAAATTTAATATGTAATTAAATTTATTATTATTATTATTATTATTATTATTATTATTTAAAAAAAATAAAAAAAAAATGGTAAGCCTGTATGGGCTTTGAACATGAGTATATAAATATAAAAGGATTTTGGTCAAATAACCAAAACCGAATAGACGGGCTGGGCCGGACTCAGGTTTGTACAAATTATCTTATTATATAATCAAAACCCGACCTGACCCCGCCCATTAGCAGTCCTAGATGCAACTAAATTGGCACTCAAACATGTATTATATATATGGAAAACTTTGACTGAAAACTTTTTCAATGATCAAGTACTAGAAAGATGAGAAGACTATACGGTGTAAATTAAAATTAGTAGGAAAATTCTCTAAAAATAAAATAGTAGGAAAAATTGACAAATTGGTCAGGGGGACCAGATTTCTATGTCACAACTTGAAAGTTATCCCGTCTGAGTGCAGAAAATTTGGATCTAGTGTTTCCCAATGAGCTTAACCTGGACGTATCTTGAGTCAACTCTTGTCTATCAACTTGTCTTGGATATACATAAAACTCCCAACTAGCATATATATATATAAGAATAAAAATTTGTAATTTGTAAAGTTGGAATTAAAAGAAAACCACTCAAGTTGATTGATTTCTCTTCTATATAAAGGACATGAAGCAAGAAGGGGTTCTCACATATCCAAATCCAATATTTACTATTAATATCAGAAATATTAAGAAAGAAATTAATGGCGATGGAGTTGATGAAGAGGAAGGTGCTTCGTTTCCTCTTTGTTGCAATGGCTATACTTGCAGCCATGGTCACTCCAACTGCATCTCAGTGTCTCTCAAAAGGCACACTTTGTAGTTCTATAAGCTTACCGTGCTGTTCGCCTTACTCATGCAAGCTATTTGGCGTAAACCGGGCGTGCCAGTAATTAGAGAAACATTTCTTCAGGGTATCAACTTTTTCCTTGTGTCGTCCTTTGTTTGCTTTTGATGTTGGAATAAAAGGCAATATTGATCCATGATGATTTATAATGTTGCCTTCCTTGTCCTTGTTTTAAGGGGTTAATAATAATAGTACTACAAGAGGGTTAGTTTGCTTTTGATGTTGGAATAAAAGGCAATATTGATCCATGATGATTTATAATGTTGCCTTCCTTGTCCTTGTTGTAAGGGGTTAATAATAATATTACTACAAGACGGTTACTTCGCGCTAGCGCTGCAGAGTCTTTTCATTACAATCATTTTGTTATAGTCATGACAGATACATGGTGGGGGCACCGAGGGCAAGTGTATTTTTAGGTTTCTCAGGTTTGAAAAAGTAATTTATAAATAATAAATTTAACCCCTTAAAAATATTGAAATATTGATAAACTATTGAGTATTAAAAAAACTTACTTGATATTCTTCGATTGAGTAAACACTTTCGCTTTTTTTTTTTTAAAAAAAAGCAAACACTTTCAACTCTCTAAATCTTTTGGCAAAAAAAAAAGCTCTCTAAATCTAAAGATCAAAAGAGACACTACGCATCAAAAAGTCTTTTAGTCTTTGCATCACATTAAAAATCCTTTTTTTTTTTTTTTTTTTTGTAAAATCACATTGGAAACCTTTACTAATAGTAGTTAATTGTCTTGAACAATAATCCTACAGTGCATATATTTCTAATATGACAAAACTATAGAGAATAATAATGTTACCATTATGCATTTCTCAAGAAGTCGTAAAAATTTGAAACTAATCCATGGTATCATGAATTCAATTAGTAATTATTAATATGAGTTACAAATATGATATAACTATTGGAAAAAGTATATCTCTCAAGAAATTTCCTTGGAATTTAGGGTACAAATGAAATAGTGGTGAAAAAATTATCAGTCAATGGTTGAAAAACTTTTATAGAACTGGGCAACTGAAACGAAACGTTAAAATTTAAATTCCAAATAAACAAGTGAAAAGAATGGGAAACTAATTAGCATCAAAAGGAATGCATCAAGTGTGAATCCCTAAATTCATTTAAAACCCACTAACAAAGAGCATAATCCAGGGGGCATGAACCAAATATATATCAGATTACTTCAATGGCCCAAAACAAATAGAAATCATCAAGTGTGACTTGAGGGTGATGAAGTAAAAAATCAAGTGATTAAATGACGAAAACGGGGCGATTAGCTCTTCCCTGGTTGAAAGTTGAAAGGGGTAATTAGTCCTTTCCAGAGTGTATAAAATTAATATGTTATATGTTAGATGTGAGAAATTACCAAAATTGGGCGATAAGGTGGCACCAAGTTAAAAGTTGAAAGGGCTTGTTAGTAATTTCCATAGGGGACAAAAATAATATATAGTATATATATTCTAATTAGAATAATAACTCTATTTTTAATTCTTCTCCCTATTTGCTTTCCCTTTTAAGTTATATATATATATATATATTAGTTTTAACTTTCACGTGCGTTGCACGTGGCGCAACATGTTCAAATAAAATATTTATATGAAATTATGATAACCTTTTTATTAAATTATAAATTATGATAATTACACTATTTTTTATGATTCTATTATGAAATTATGATAACCTTCCTATGAAATTTTAATAACGATACTATGGAATTTCGAGAACCTTTTTGTATAATTTTTTTTAACTTTCTTTTGAAATTTAGTTAACCTCGAAATTTTGAAGACCTCAATATGAAATTTTGATAACTTTCCAATGAAATTTTAATAACCAACACTATGAGATGTTGATAACTTCCATATGGTATATTAATAACCACGTTATGAAAATTTAAAAACCTCCATATGAATTGTTATAAATTTTTTTAACCTTCTTATGAAATTTAGTTAACCTCGAAATTTTGAAGACCTCAATATGAAATTTTGATAACCAACACTATGAGATGTTGATAACTTCCATATGGTATATTGATAACCACGTTATGAAAATTTAAAAACCCATATGAATTGTTATAATTTTTTTTTAACCTTCTTATGAAATTTAGTTAACCTCGAAATTTTGAAGACCTCAATATGAAATTTTGATAACTTCCCAATGAAATTTTGATAACCAACACTATGAGATGTTGATAACCTCCATATGGTATATTGATAACCACGTTATGAAAATTTAAAAACCTCCATATGAATTGTCAGTAATCACACTCTGAAATTTTGATAATCACACTATGAAATTGTGATAACCTCGCTATGAAATTTTGATAAATCTTCCTATGAAATTTTGATAAACCTCCCTATAAAATTTTGATAACTTTCTTATGAAATCTTGATAACTACAAATTTTGATAACCTCCCTATGATTTTTTTGATAACCTCATTATGAAATTTTGTTAATCTCCCTATGACATTTTGATCTACATACTATGAAATTTTGATAACCCTCTTGTGAAATTTTGAAAACTAAACTATGAAATTTTGATAACCTTCACATGAAATTTTGATATCCTCCCTGAATTTTGATATCCTCCTTGAAATTTTGATTACTCCATAATAAAAGTTTATAACCTTCCTAATTTGATAACCATACTATGAAATTTTGATAACCTCCTCAGAAATACCACTATGAAATTTTTGTAATCACATTTTGAAAATTTGGTAACCTCTTTATGAAAATTTGATGACCTCTTTATAAAATTTTGTTGACCCCTTTATGAAATTCTTATAATCACATTATGTAATTTTGATAATCTCGCTTTGAAATTTTGATAACAATGCTATGAAACTTTTGACAATCTTCCTATAAATTTTGATAATCCGATCTCTATGAAATTTCGATAATCACTCTATGAGATTGGATAACCTTATATCAAATTTTGGTACTCCTTATGAAATTGAGACTTTTATAACCTTCATATGAAATTTTGATAACCACACTATAAAATTTTGATAACCTCCCCATGAAATATTTAATGAAATTTTGTTAACCACACTATGAAATTCTTATAACCTCGCTATGACATTTTGATAATCTCTTTGATAACCTTTCTGTAAAATTGTGATAATTAACCACCTATGAAATTTCAATAACCGACCTAAGAGATTTTAATAACCTGATCTTATGAAATTTTGGTAACCACACTATGTAATTTTGATAACCTCCTCATGAAATTGTAATAACCATCTTATTAAATTTTGATAACCACATAGAGACAAGAAACTCAAAATCACAATATCACCTACTCTTCTAACTCAACAATTTCCAATTGAACAAAGTGAATGTGGTAAAACATTATATAACGAAGAGATTGAGCTTCACTAACAATAGTATTGTACGTGTTAGTGTTAGTTTAATCTTTTTATTGACATTTAAAAATTGAAATTAAAAGTAAAATATTAAATTCAAAAAATAATAGTAAGGAAATTTGCATGTTCATCATAACCTGATCTTATGAAATTTTGGTAACCACACTATGTAATTTTGATAACCTCCTCATGAAATTGTAATAACCATCTTATTAAATTTTGATAACCACATAGAGACAAGAAACTCAAAATCAC